>SDVV010033330.1:442-11312 GCA_016164225.1 Gammarus roeselii
CTATCAAGTTGGACAGAGCATGAGTCCTTGCAAGTTGGACAGTGCATGAGTCCTTGCAAGTTGGACAGTGCATGAGTCCTTGCAAGTTGGACAGTGCATGAGTCCTTGCAAGTTGGACAGTGCATGAGTCCTTGCAAGTTGGTCAGTGCATGAGTCCTATCAAGTTGGACAGAGCATGAGTCCTTGCAAGTTGGACAGTGCATGAGTCCTTGCAAGTTGGACAGTGCATGAGTCCTTGCAAGTTGGACAGTGCATGAGTCCTTGCAAGTTGGACAGTGCATGAGTCCACACAAGTTAGTCAGTGCATAGGTTCTTGCAAGTTTATCAGTGTATGTACCCACTCAAGATGATCAGTGCATGCGCCCTCTCAAGATGGTCTGTGCATGTACCCTCACAAGATGGTCAGTGCATGTGTCCTCGCAAGATAGTCAGTGCATGTGTCCTCGCAAGACGGTCAGTGCATGTATCCTCGCACGATCATCAGTGCATGTGTCCTCGCTAGATGGTCAGTGTATGTGACATTTGCATATTGGTCAGTGTTTGTGTCCTCGCAAGACGGTCAGTACATGTGTCCTCGCAAAATGGTCAGTGCATGTGTCATCGTAAGATGGTCAGTGCACGTGTCCCCGCAAGATGGATAGTGCCTGTGTCCTCGCAGAATGATAATTGCATGTACCCTAGATGGTCAGGGCATATGTCCTCGCAAGATGGTCAGCACATGTGTCCTAGCAATATGGTCAGGACATGAGTCCTTGCAAGTTGGACAGTGCATGAGTCCTTGCAAGTTGGACAGTGCATGAGTCCTTGCAAGTTGGACAGTGCATGAGTCCTTGCAAGTTGGACAGTGCATGAGTCCTATCAAGTTGGACAGTGCATGAGTCTTTGCAAGTTGGACAGTGCACGAGTCCTTGCAAGTTGGACAGTGCATGAGTCCTTGCAAGTTGGACAGTGCATGAGTCCTTGCAAGTTGGACAGTCAGTGCATGAGTCCTTGCAAATTGGACAGTGCATTAGTCCTTGCAAGTTGGACAGTGCATGATTCCTTGCAAGTTGGACAGTGGATGAGTCCTTGCAAGTTGGACAGTGCATGAGTCCTTGCAAGTTGGACAGTGCAAATGTCCTTGCAAGATGGTCAATGAATGTGGCCTCACAAGATGGTCAGTGCATGTGTCCACACAAGTTAGTCAGTGCATATGTTCTAGCATGTTTATCAGCATATGTATCTTCGCAAGATGATCTGTGCATGTGTCCTCGCAAGATGGTTAGTGCATGCGTCCTTGCAAGATGGTTAGTGCATGTGTCCTCGCAAGATGATCAGTGCATGAGTCCTTGGAAGTTGGACAGTGCATGAGTTCTTGCAAATTGGACAGTGCATGAGTCCTTGCAAGTTGGACAGTGCATGAGTCCTTGAAAGTTGGACAGTGCATAAGTCCTTGCATGTTGGACAGTGCATGAGTCCTTGCAAGTTGGACAGTGCATGTGCCCTTGCCTGATGGTCAGTGCATGTGTTCTCACAAGATGGTCAGTGCATGTGTCCTCACAAGATGGTCAGTGCATGTGTCCTCACAAGATGGTCAGTGCATGTGTCCTCACAAGATGGTCAGTGCATGTGTCCTCACAAGATGGTCAGTGCATGTGTCCTCACAAGATAGTGAATATTTGTGTCCTCGTAAGATGATCAGTGCATGTGTCCTTGTAAGATGGTTGCAAGTATTCTCGCAAAATGGTCAGTGCTTATGTCCTCGCAAGATGGTCATTGCCTGTGTCCTTGCCAGATGGTCAGTGCATGTGTCCTTGCAAACTGGACAGTGCATGAGTCCGTGCAAGTTGGACAGTGCACGAGTCCTTCCAAGTCGGACAGTGCATAAGTCCGTGCAAGTTGGACAGTGCACGAGTCCTTCCAAGTTGGACAGTGCATG
The DNA here is from genome assembly GCA_016164225.1 of Gammarus roeselii. NCBI lineage: Eukaryota > Metazoa > Arthropoda > Malacostraca > Amphipoda > Gammaridae > Gammarus > Gammarus roeselii. The sequence goes on from SDVV010033330.1 coordinate 2,361, forward strand.
AGTCCTCGCAAGTTAGCCAGGGCATGTGTCCTCGCAAGATGATCAGTGCATGTGTCCATGTAAGATAGTCCGGGCATGTATACTTGCAAGATGGTTAGTACATGAGTCCTCGCAAGATGGTCAGTACATATGTCTTCGCCAGATGGTCAGTGAATGTGTCCTCGCAAAGTTGCCAGTGCATGGATTCTCATAATATGGTCAGTTCAAGTGTTCTTGCAAGATTGTCAGTGCAAAGGTCCTCGCAAGATGGTCATTGCCTGTGTCCTTGCAAGATGATCAATGCATGTGTCCTTGCAAGAATGTCAGTGCATGTGTCCTCACAAGATGGTCAGTGCATTTGTCCTCGCAAGATAGTCAGTGCCTGTGTCTTTGCAGGATGATCAGTGCATGTGTCCTTGCAAGATGATCAGTGCATGTGTCCTTGCAAGATGGTCGGTGCATGTGTCCTTGCAAGATGATCAGTGCATGTGTCCTTGAAAGATGATCAGTGCATGTGTCCTTGCAAGATGATCAGTGCATGTGTCCTTGCAAGATGATCAGAGCATGTGTCCTTACAAGATGATCAGTGCATGTGTCCTTGCAAGATGATCTGTGCATGTGTCCTTTCAAGATGATCAGTGCATGTGTTCATGCAAGATGGTCAGTGCTTATGTCCTCTCCAAATGGTCATTGCATGTGTCCTCGCAAGATGGTCAGACATCGATCCTCGCATAATGGTGAGTCTTTGTGTCCTTGTAAGATGGTCAGTGCATGCATATTCACAAGATTGTCAGTGCATGTGCCCTTGCAAAATGGTCAGTGCATATGTCCTCGCAAGGTTGTCAGTACATGGATCCTTGCATGATGGTCAGTGCATGTGTTCTTACAAGATGGTCAGTGCATATGTCCTAACAAGATGATCATTGCCTGTGTCCCCTCAAGATGGTCAGTGCATGTGTCTTTGCAAGATGATTGATCAGAGCGTGTGTCCTCGCAAGATGGTCAGTGCATGGATCTTAGCAAGATTGTCATTGCCTGTGTCCTCGCAATATGGTCAGTTCAAGTGGTCTTGCAAGATGGTCAGTGCATGTGTCCTCGTAAGATGGTCAGTGTCTGTTCTTTGAAAGATGGGCATCACCTGTGTCCTTGCAAGATGGTCTGTGCAAGTGTCCTCGCAAGAGGGTCAGTGCATGTGTTCATGCAAGATGGTCAGTGCATGTATGTCCGCAAGATGGTCAGTGTATGTGTTCCCGCCAGTTGGTCAGTACTTGTGTCTTCGCCAGATAGGAGATTTCTCCTATCCGGAATAGCTTCGGCGATTGGAGCTGCTTCCAGTAAATGGTTGGCTTTCACACTCAAATGTGATTAAATGTTGGGTGATTTTCTGAAACGTAGTGTAATGGAATGCGCGTTAGACTCGCAATCAAGACGTGTGTTCTATCCCACAGGGAGTTTTGCTTTCATACTGCTCTAGCTATGCAACTGACATCATGACAGCTACTCACCTCCCGGGGTAGGAAGAGGGACATAACCTAAGGATCTTGCTTCAGATGGCACCACTGTCTATAATGGCGTCCCTGTTTGGAATATGTCGGCTGAACCTGTATCCTGTATATGTGTGTGGCAGGCCCATGCTTGTATCCAGAGGCGGGCAGATGGTAGTTTTAATATACCGGCTAAACCAGTAGCGGTTGTGGTGAAATAAATAACAGGCGTTAGCGCTACTAGTGCCATTTTAAGAAATACCCCAGGTAGCGATACCAGCACGTGCTGGCGCTACTTTAATTTGTTAAAACAAAATACTAGACATCTCCCACCACCGGGGATGGTTCATGTCTCATAGCATCAGCTGTTACTTGTAGAATATAAACAATATTTCCTGAATTATTCTACTCACGCATTTTACATTTATACATTTGTCTGTTTGTGGGTTTTACAGCGTGGGGAGGGGGAAACAGGGGTCCCAGGATTCAGAAGGGCCTCAAGGGGGTCCCAAAGGGTCTCAAGTGTATCCCAAAAAGCCCTCAATAGGGTCCAAATGAGTCCCCCCAAATCCTCCTGGTCTTCCGAGTCCACCGGTTTCCCGAAAACCCCGGGTCCGTCGAGTCCCGCGGGTCCCACGAGTACCCTCCGTTCCCTGGGTCACCTAGTCTCTACCAGCCTCGGTTCATCTCGACTCATCGCCTCCCCAGTCTACTCGTCTCCACTCGCCTCAACCTGCCTCGATTTGCCTCGTCCCCTCCACGCACAGTGTCATCTAAGACTTTCACACTCAAAGACCATCATTAACATTACTTCACCAAAACGCCTAGCTGTGCTCGGACATTTAGTGGGTAACCCGGGAAAGTGCCAATTCTCCCACCGTAGGTTGGACTAGACTAACACACCGCGTAGTCCACCTAGGGCCCCTGCGAGCGTCTAATGATACGTAATTAAATAACCAATCCAAAATTGATCACCATGAAAAAAAAAAACACTTATAAATAATACAGCTCACCCCCCGGCCTTGTAGCCGGGGCGTTAGAATCTTGCTACTTTATCCACCGCGTGTCGTAGGAGGCGACTAAAAGGGGCGGAGCGAAGGGGCTAGGAATCCCGTTCTCTGTAAAACCCTTCCTCAAAGACGGCAAGACGAGCGGGGGGAGGAGAGGCTAACGCCTCTCCGAACCCTATTGTTAGGGTCGCTGAATGTGCGTGGCTGTAGTACGAATGATGATAAGAGGAAGGAGATTGGTGAGATGTTTGTGAGTAGGAAGTTTGATGTGTTGGCGCTGAGTGAGACGAAATTGAAAGGTAAGGGAGAATGTGAGTTTGATGTGGAAAGTGGTTGGGCACGAGAAGGGGTGGTTTTGATATTGAGTGATCGGTTGGCTAGTAGCGTTACCGAGTGGAAGGAGGTGTCCTCAAGATTGATGTGGGTGAAAGTTAAGTTAGGCGTAGAAAGATGGGTATTTATGAGTGCTTACGGACCTGGCAGCGAGAGGAGTGAAGAGGAGAGGGAGCGATTCTGGACTGACCTGAGTGAGTATATTGAGAGTTTCGGTGGTCATTTCAATGTAGTCGAGATATTCACAAGTACACATGGGTAAGGATGGCCCATGGTGCAGTGGTGGAGAGAGCACTAATGGATTTTGTGCTGATATCGAGGAGAGTGGTAGGGAGGCTGTTGGATGTGCGGGTGTTGAGAGGGGAGGGTGGAGGAGTGTCTGACCATCTGCTGGTGGAAGGTAGATTAAAAGTGGAGCAGAAGTGGAAGGGCAACAAACGAGTGGGAGGAAGAAAAGAGGTAGTGAAAGTGAGTGGACTGAATGTGAGGAGTAGAGCCGAGGAGTTCCAGCAGGCGTTGAAGGAAGAATATAACAACGTGAGAAGACAGGACCTGACAGATGTGGAGGAAGAATGGGAGGCGTCAAGGGATGCGTTGCTGAGATGTGCGAAGAAGGTGTGTGGTGCTCGCTGTGTGGGCGGGTGCAGAAGGAAAGGTGGCGAGTGGTGGAACGAGGAGGTCAAACTGGCGGTGGCATGGAAAAGAGGAGCGTTTGAGGAGTGGTTGCAGGTGAAGTCGGTGGTGGCTTATGAAAGCTACAAAGAGAGGAGAAGCGAAGTCAAGCGGGTGGTGAGGAGAGTGTGGCTTTAGGAGTGGTAAAGGGTGTACCGATCAGATTTTTGCAGTGAGACAGGTCCGTGAGAAGTACCTTGCCAAAAGAAAGGATGTGTTCTGGGTCTTCATGGATCTGGAGAAAGCATACGACAGGATTGACTGGGAAGCGCTGTGGAGGGTGTTGCGTTTGTAGGGAGTGGGCGACATCTGTTGAAAGCGGTGTAGAGTTTCTATGCTATCAGCCGAGCATGTGTCAGAGTGGGAAGCGAGGTGAGTGATTGGTTCACAGTGAAAGTGTGACTGAAACAAGGCTGCGTGGTGTCTCCCTGGCTGTTCAACCTCTATATGAATGGAGTGGTCAGGGAGGCAAACGCGAGTGTGTCGTGTCGGGGCTTGGAACTGTTGGAAGCGAATGGATGGAGTTGGCAGTTGAGCCAGTCGCTATTTGCTGAAAATACGGCCCTGGTTGCGGATTCAGAGGAGAAGCTATGTAGGCTAGTGTCTGAGTTTGGTAGAGTGTGTGAGAGGAGGAGGCTTCGAGTGAACGTGGGCAAGAGTAAAGATATGAGATGCTGGAGGACTGTCGATGCAAGCAAAGTTAGCGTCACCCTAAATTGAGAACTCTTGGAGGAAGTTCAGTGTTTTAAGTATCTGGGCTCCCATGTGAAGATAACTAAACTAGTGGAAACTTAAGTGAAGGCGCGAGTGAAGGAGGGGTGTAAAATGTTGGGTGTACTGAAGAGTGTAATGAGCTGTAGGACATTGGGGATGAAAGCAAAGAGAGGGCTGCGTAAGGGTGTTGTTGTCCCAACTGTGCTCTGCGGAGCTGAGACTTGGGGGGTGAGAGCAGAGGAGAAAAGAAGGTTGAATGTTTCCGAGATGAAATGTTCGAGGAGCATGGCTGGAGTAACGCTGAGAGACCGGATCACCAACGACGTGGTTCGAATCAAAACAGGGATGGTGAAGAAGTTGGAGGACTGAGTGGATTCGCGTGTTCTGAGATGGTTCGAGCACATGGAGCGGATGGATGAAGAGAGATTGGTGAAAAGGGTGATGAATGCGGAGGGAGTGGTCGCAGGCCTAGAGGTAGACCGAAGTTTGGGTGGATGGATGGTGTGAAGCAGGTGTTAGGAAGGAGAGACATGAATGTGAAGGTGGCGAGAGAGCGTGGTTGTACAGGCGTGATTAGAGAATGGTTGTGAATGGTTGATTTTGACGCTGCTCTGATGTGCTTTCTCGCCCTTGGCATCCCGCTGTTGGGGTGGTCGTGGGGGGGGGGCATTATGACGCGGTGGGGGTAAACCAGTGAGAACTGTCGGGCCCTGCTGCTGACAACGAATCCTCGGACTGCATTCGTGACCCAAAGAGTTTGTTGCGGTGGTACCGGCCGGACCCTTTAGCACAAAAGGCCTAAGTTGTGTGAATGAGCGTATGAGGGAGGGTTTGAGGTGCGCCTTGCCGTCGGCCATTCCCCTTTCTGGAGGATGTGGCCTAGCGTCTATACGAAATAGGAAATTATAAAATACAAAATAAAGTGGTACTGATCTATAAAAGGAATAATCATCCATCCACCCCAACATTCAGTGACTACACGTAGCATGTGTATTCCACTTAATGGAATTTCATTCATGATAATTAAGAGTTGTTATGACTTGGTTAAAATGTCGATCGGGTTCGGTTGCAGTTACACTACATCATATTTGACCGGCCTTAATGAGAAAGGGGTAAGCTACAAGCCTATGTTACCAGTTCTAACGCTTACTTATATCACTTCACATATTAACTATTTGTTATTTATAAATACATTTCTATCAACATGTTGCAAACGTCGCGCCTTTTCAATCAAGAAATAATTCAATGCCTATTCAAAAAAATACATTTCTATCAACATATTGCAAACGTCGCGTCTATTCAATCAAGAAATAATTCAATGCCTATTCAATATAACTTTTTAAGATTTGATTGGATTTGATTCTCATTTCCACCAGAGCCTCAACGCGAGTCATAATAGGCTCCCCCGTAGGGCTCGATGATCATGGATTCCAGTAGGCTCGCACGCCTCAGCGTGCGAGAAAAACAACGCTGTTAAAGTTAGAAAAATGTGAAAGTTTTAGCAATGTCAGACGCACGCTGGTGCGCACGATGCTACCTGTACGCACGCTAGTGCGTACAGGTAGTATCGTCGAGATCGGTAAAAGGTTTACGGCTACACGGACAAAGTCAGCTCCGACAGCAACGCAACACGAACTAGAGCGCTACGCGGTCTAGGTCGATTTTAGTACACTTCATTTATTCAGGTAAGACTCAGACGAAACGAATCCTCGCCTCCAATCATTAAGAACTTCATGAGTAACATGTTCGCACGCTAGTGTGCACAGGTATTATCGTTGAGACTGGTACTAGATTTACGGCTACACGGACAAAGCCAGCTCCGACAGCAACGCAACACAATGTTTACAGCTACGCTGTCTAGTTTAGTAGAGGTAGAATTTGTTTATTCAGGTAAGATAACGACTCAGACAAAATTAGTACAAGGTTTATGGCTTCACGGATTAGATCAACTCCAACCGCAACTCGTCACAAGGTTTTATAGCTACGCAGTCCAGGTCAACCCCAGAAACTACATATGGTCCGTGCACGCGCGAGCGAGCACAGACTGAAGAGAAAACACCCATTCACAAAATCCCAAATAGGAACTCCCGCACAAATACACCAGCATTATTATACATGACAAAATTGTGGATCATGAGGAAAAAAGTAAGGGCAGGTTCGTCATGGGCAGAAAAACTGCTCAGATTATTGATTTCACACTTATTGTTCAAGGAGATAGTGTGGGGGGGGGTGCATAAGGCACTTGGGTCCCAAAAGAGTCCGATGAATCCCGGAGGGTAACCCAAGTCCCCCGGGTCTTCCCGAGCTCCCCGAGACCACATGTCTCAGCTCATCTCGGCTTGTCTCCAATAATTTCGTCCAGTCTCAACTCGACTCGCCTCAGCATGTTTCGATTGATCTCGACGCACCTCGACGAGCCTCGACGTGGCTCTCTCCCTCTGCGCTAGTAATCATGTGGACTGTAATAACTAAAATTTTCACTCAATCATTTTAGGGTGGGAGTGTGGTGGCAGAGGTACCTCGGGTCCACAAAGAGCCCGACTAATTCCGGAAGGTAACCAAAGTCCCTTGGGTCCACCGAGCTTCCCGGGTCCCCTCGTCTCAGCTCATCTCGGCTTGTCTCGAATCGTTTCGGCAAGTCTCGGCTCGCCGCGACCAACTCGACTCGCATCAACATGTTTCGACTGATCTCTACGCACTTCGACCAGCCTCGACGCGACCCTCGCCCTCAGTGCCAGTATTCCGCGGACTGTAATAATTGTTCTACTCAAGCATTTCACATATAAACGTTTTTCTGTGTATGGGTTTTACAGCGTGGGGAGAGGGAAGCGGGGGTCCTAGGGTTCAGAGGGGCCTCGAGCGGGTCCCAAACTTTCTCAAAGGGGTCCCAAAGGGTCTCAAGGGTGTCCCAAAGAGCCCTGGAAGGGTCCAAGTGGGTCCCCCCCCAAATCCTCTTGGTCATCCAAGTCCCCCGGGTTCCCGAAACCCCCGGGTCTCTCGAGTCCCGCGGGTCCCACGCGTACCCCCCATTCCCGGGTCACCTAGTCTCAACCAGCCTCGGATCGTCTCGACTCGTCACCTCGCCAGTCGACTCGTCTCCACTCGCCGCGACCTGCCTCTACTCACCACGTCCCCTCGACTCACAGTACCATTCAAGACTTTCACTTTCTAAGATCAACATCAACATTATTTCACCATTTAGCCATCAAAACTCCTAGCTGTGCTCAGACATTTATTAGGCGCCCGGCAGAGCGTAAATTCTCCCACCGTAGATAGGACTAGACTAACCAACACACCGCAATGTGGTGTGAGTTCACCTAGGGCCCCTGCTGGCGTCTAACGATATATAATTATATAACTAATCCAAAATTGATCGCCATGAAAAAAGGCACAGATAAATAATAGAGCCCACGAAATAAGAATTACTAAAATAAAGTGTTAATGATCCATAAAATGAATGATTCATCCATCCCAACATATTTTTTAAGAATTTCATATCTGCAGTCATTGATTCCTTCTCCGAGTGCTTTGGCCTTTTGTCGCAAAATAGTCTGCCCACTTCGTTTTGCAGTCTCCTACTACCCCTCAGACACCGTTCTCCTAGCACGGCCAGGCTTCCATATAAAGCATTACCACTGCATGCATCACGGCACATCAATGCCCAAGAATGTCATTATTGTGTGGCTCTTTACAAACCCGCAGGTTCCTGCCACATGTCCAAACTGCGGCCTGTTGCCAGCGTGGTCGATAAAAGAATAAAACGAATAAAAATCTTTATTCATACATGGACAGTCTGGTATTATTTTTTCAGCTGAAGTCTATGCATAATTGTACACAAATCTAAACTACGTATTACGATACAAAATGAATATCAAATGAGATTATATATCCAGATAGAGGTTATGGAAGCGTCAAAAATTGTACCGTGTATGAACGGTATTGAGCATCTGAACGGTATTCTACGGTTACCCTACACAATACATATATGAACACAATAAATCTAGAATACATGTGATGACTGTTCATTAACTAATCATCACAAGCAGATTTATTAACAACATTGAAGGCATCACAACGTGTAACTGAGTGAAAGGGACCGTGCGTGATCGGTAGGGTACATCTTACTATCATAGCTAAGGGTCAGTACAGCTTGCATCACATCGTGTAACCGAATGAATGGAACTGTACACCAAACTTTCCTAGCCGAACATAAGCCTTCCGGAATATATCACGAGCAGAAAAGGTATAAAATGAATCAAATTCTTCATTCATTCGTAAAAACATTATGGTATTCTATGTAGTGTTGAATCTATACATAAATGTACACAAATCTGACATATGTATTATGTTACTAATTCAACATCAAATCAGTTTAAATATCCGACTAGAGTTTATCACAACGTGTAAGTTAGCAAAAACGTGTATGAACGGTAGCGAGCATAAAAAATAAATAAAAAAATCTTATTTATACACACACGGTGGGCCATTATTTTTAAATAATAAACCTTTACATAAAAAACTCTACACAAAATTCAAAATACGTATAATTATATGTCAAAACTGTCACATCTGGTTTAGTAACCCTTACAGGGTTTATTACAAGCATGCAATAGCTAAAATGGGACCGTGTATGAACGGTAATGTGCCTCCTACTTCCAGAGCTGAACATGGTTGAACAATGAATGAATGAGATCTTCATCCAACAAAACTCAATGATATTCTTTACAGCACAATAATCTTACAGTATAGAGATATATATA
>SDVV010033331.1:0-11312 GCA_016164225.1 Gammarus roeselii
ATGATGATACTCATACCTGATGATGATACTCATACCTGTTGATGATACTCATACCTGATGATGATACTCATACCTGATGATGATACTCATATCTGATGATGATACTCATACCTGATGATGATACTCATACCTGATGATGATACTCAATTACCTTGATAATCATACCTGATGATGATTCTCAATTACCATCATACTCATACCTGATGATGATACTCATACCTGATGATGATCCTCAATTACCATGATACTCATACCTGATGATGATACTCATACATGATGATGATACTCATACCTGATGATGATACTCATACCTGATGACGATACTCATACCTGATGAGGATACTCAATTACCATGATGCTCATACCTGATGATGATACTCATACCTGATGATGATACTCATACCTGTTGATGATACTCATACCTGATGATGATACTCATACCTGATGATGATACTCATATCTGATGTTGATACTCATACCTGATGATGATACTCATACCTGATGATACTCAATTACCATGATACTCATACCTAAACATACAGAAAAATCAACGATCTGTCCCCCTAAGCTCGATTCCGTTATTGGTTTCAATGTCTTATATGAATTCATCTATTCACGAATACTATGGACTGAGCAGTCTCTCATATTTCAAAAAATAATTTTAAACGAATTTCTCGTATGTTTTATTGATAAATAGCCTTAATTTTGACAGTTAACTTGAACTTTTAGAATCATTTCGCTCAATTGAAAGTTAAAGAAAAAATATTCGCACGTGTCAATATTTTCACAGGTCTATATTTTCTGTATTGATTGAATATAAACTATTAACTGATCTTCACAATACTAGTGACGCTCCATGGCTTTTGAACCATTAACTGCTGCTCACAAAGCAAGTGACGCTCCATGGCCTATGAACCATTAACTGCTGCTCACAGAGCAAGTGACGTCCTGCAGCCTATGAACCATTAACTGATACTCACAACGCAAGTGACGCCATGCAGCCCATAAACCATTAACTAGTACTCACAGTGCAAGTGATGCCCTGCAGCGCATAAACCATTAACTGATACTCACAATGTAAGTGACGCCCTGCAGTGTATAAACCATTAACTGATACTCACAATGCAAGTGATGCTCTGTAGCCCATAAACCATTAACTGATGCACACAATGCAAGTGACGCCCTGCAGCGCATAAACCATTACCTGATGCTCACAATGCAAGGGACGCCCTGCTGCCCATAAACCATTAACTGATGTTCACAATGCAAGTGACGCCATGCTGCGCAAAAACCATTAACTAATACTCCCAATGCAAGTGACGCTCTGCAGCCAATAAACCATTAACTGATGCTTACAATGCAAGTGACGCCCTGCAGTGCATAAACCATCAACTGATGCTCACAATGCCAGTGACGCTCTGCAGCCCATAAACCATTAACTGATGATCGCAATGCAAGTGACGCACTGCAGCCCATAAACCATTAACTGATACTCACAATGCAAGTGACACCCTGCAGCGCATAAACCATTGACTGATACTCACAATGCAAGTGACGCCCTGCAGCGCATAAACCATTAACTGATACTCACAATGCGAGTGACGCTCTGCAGCCCATAAACCATTAACTGATACTCACGACGCAAGTGACGCCCTGCAGTGCATAAACCATTAACTGATGCTCACAATGCAAGTGACGCCCTGCAGCCCATAAACCATTAACTGACACTCACAATGAAATTGACGCCCTGCAGCGCATAAACCATTAACTGATACTCACAACGCAAGTGACGCCCTGCAGTGCATAAACCATTAACTGATGCTCACAATGCAAGTGACGCACTGCAGTCCATAAACCATTAACTGATCCTCACAATGCAAGTGACACCCTGCAGCGCATAAACCATTGACTGATACTCACAATGCAAGTGACGCCCTGCAGCGCATAAGCCATTAACTGATACTCACAGTGCAAGTGACGCCCTGCAGCGCATAAACCATTAACTGATACTCACAATGCGAGTGACGCCCTGCAGCCCATAAACCATTAACTGATACTCACAATCCAAATGACGCCCTGCAGCGCATAAACCATTAACTGATACTCACAACGCAATTGACGTTCTGCAGTACATAAACCATTGACTGATACTCACAATGCAAGTGACGCCGGGCAGCTCATAAACCATTAACTGATGCGGAATAAACTCTACAAAGACAGGCTTTGTGTATTCAATCTTTATTCGCTAGAGAAACGTCGAGTCAGAGGCGACATGATCGAAGAGCGGAAGATTATGAAGGGTAAGGAAAACGTCGACCGAGCGAGCCTTTCCCTCTAGATACAAACGGAGTGACTAGGAACAATGGATTCAAAATCGTTGGGAAACGTTTCTCACTAGACATCACACACATCACAAACTTCCAGCGGAGGTTGTGAACAGCAAAACAATCGAAGCGTTCAAGTCGCGGCACGACAAGTTCCACATAAATCGACGATAAATAGCTAAGCCGTTCCCTTTCTTGATGTTAGAAAAACAGAAATGGCACATGAGGCTCTTTAAGACGTTCTACTTCAGAACTAATTCTCTTGCTATCATAATGCAACCTAATTTGTACCAATGGTGTTGTTTTTGTCTTCCTACTCTTGTTGTTGTCTTCCTACTCCCCTCAAACAACAAGCAGCTGGACCGAGGAGTGGGAGATCGTCCATCTTACACTGTTAGAGTTTAACAGGCACCGCTATAGACAATGCATCAGTGACTGAATAACGGTCCTAAATAGCAGTTTCCCGCAGAAAAATCCATGCTGAATAGTCTCCAGTAGAACGGTCCCCAGTAAAAAAATCCTCAATGGAACAATTTTCCGTAGAAAGTCCTATCAGAGCAGTTCCCAACAAAATATTTCCCCAGCAAAAAAGTGCCTGCAGAACATTCCTCAGGAGAACAATCTTCATCAACGATACTAAGATTGGAGGACAAGTGCAAATCGAACTAGTGTCAACAAATCCAATTAGACATAAACAAAAATTTTGATTGGTCAGAAAAGTGGAATTTGAAATTTAATGTGGACAAATGTAAAGTTACGCACATAGGTCCTCATAACCGCAAGCACGAATACTCTATGTCCGGTAAGAAATTCATTCCTGCCACCGAAGAGAGAGACTTAGGTGTCATCATTAGCAACGACTTAAAAAATATCAAGCAATGTAACAATGCTGCCAAGAAAGGCAAAAAATGCTAGGTATGATATCCCGCACTATCTCGTACAAAAACAGACGCGGTATTCTTAAGTTATACAATGCATTTGTCAGACCGCATATCGTGTATTCCGTTCAATTCTGGTCGATATGTCATGAAAAGACGTTATTAAATTAAAAAAAGTTCAACGAGTAGCTATGATGTCGTCCACAACCGCTTTCTAGAGTCACTTTTGGGTGGGGTAGGGACGGGGGTCACCGACGCAATACGTGCAACCTTGAGTCAGGCAGGCGGCTAACGGGTGACTCATTCTGACGTAAGGTCAGCATTCGGAATATTTGTTGTTAATAGGTTATATATGTTAATAGGTTATATAATCAGAACGTATACATTTATATTTACATATAGGTTGCCTTTGGTATTTTTTATTACATTTCAATGCTAGGCATACTGTTTTGCAACTGATTGCATGTCATGTTGCATATGCGCAATTTCAGTGTGAATTTAGGATTTCTTTCGTGGTTTGAAGGTTTATGTTTTTGAACATTTTATTGTATATTGATATGTATTTTATTTATATACGGTTTTTCTTCTTTAGATGGTTGTATTGGGGTTTAATTGGTCACTAACTGTTGCTCGTTATATATATTTATTCGGTTCTGGTAGGGATAGTGTTATAAAAAGTTTCTGGTGGGTTGGGAGTAGGGATCCCCTGGGTAAAAAGTTGGATGCACTTTGGCATATTGGGTGAGTTTGCTCTTATCTGTTCTTTGTTTTTATCAGTACCCTACGCTCTGTTTTACTTACGCATGCAGTAACTCCTTCATTCATTTTTCTCTATTGCGAGCTATCGCACACACAGAAGATGATACAAAAATTAACAGGTGACTGAAATATTCCTTCAAAGAAGAACCCCCTATGAGTATAATTGACTCATTCGGAAGTTGGTTGGATGCTTGATATAGAATTTTAGGTAATGTTCTCTGTTCTTTTCCAGACATTTAATTCATATGTATATAATATCTATAGGTAGTTGGCGAGTTTATGTTTGTATTTTGGGTTGATGCAGCAGCTTCGTTCGAGAATCTATCTACCCCATTATGCATTATCCAGGTTTGAGCTAGATATATCGGTGTTCAATTGACACGGTGTTCCAACATCGAGAGTACCTTAACGATATGGATGAATTGTAAGTTATTACAATGTGTTATGTATACTTAGTAATGATCTGTTGATTTATGTTGAATTTGTAGTGTTTTTTTAATTTTGTATTTTTATCTCATACAGTTATAGGAATTTTTAGGATATGTTAGGTTTGCATCTTACATATAACATACTATTTCAGGCATAATTGGTCGGTTATTGCATCATTTTGGTATTTATATGTATATATAACATTCTGTTACGGTTAAGTCGTGGTTACTTTTGTTGATAAATGGTAATTTAGCCCTGTTTTGGACTGAGGTGGGGAGTGATTTCATCAGATTTTGTTTATACTGTAGCGTGTTCGTGTAGAAGTATTCCACACCATTTACTATAGGTTTCAGCGTATGTTGCTCGCATGTCCTGGTATCGTATTCACGTCAGTTGTTTGGATGGTTACATGTTTTTTTTTCTCGTTCGGCACGGTTTTTAATGTATGTTTTGGGTATGTTAGAGAATTGATCTTCTTGCTCTGTTATAACTCGAGAGTTTTAGTATGGGTGTTTCAGTTTTGTATGTTCTCTGTACAGTTTCCATCTTCGATGCAAGGTATTGGGTTTTTATACAATTATAGGACTATTACGTTTGTATCTGCAATGTAGAACATTATTTCAGGTATAGTTTAGTTGCAAGTTGTATATTTTTAGTGTTTTATATATCTTCTTACATCCTGGCAACGTTTGACGTTGATGTTATAGATATAGAATATTCGATTTGTTACAAACTCGGTCCTGCTGTTGGGGTATTGTATGTTTATTGCAAGAGCATTCTTTAATATTTAGGAGGAGTTAGAGATTCCTCTAGGAAACAACTCGTTGCGTTTTTGCCTATTTGTGTAAGTAGACCGATTTACTATAATGGATACCATGATGAATCACATTTTTGATGTGAATTAGAGCAGAATTGAAAATCTTATATGGCTATTTATATAGTTGTTGTTCTTGTTGTATGATTTTTGCACGATAATCATAGGAATGTATATTTAAGAGGTGTAAGTCCGTACTGCATGTTTGTGTAATTTCGTCATTGAACCCTAGCAAGTGTATAGTGTAGTGTTTTAGAAGACGATTTACTGGCTGGATGGGTCATGGTGTAGAGGTGATTTACACTTGTTGGTGGTCATTTGGAGTTTGTCCAAGTTCAGCGTGATTTTGTAAGTTCTTGTGGACGTCGATCTTAAGTTCCATGGGTTTGTTAGAGAGGTTATCCGACAAGCTGCTCACCGTTGTAGTGGTTTTTTAAGTCCTCAGTGAACAGAAGCCTAGCTTTTTATGGTCTCACACACTCTCTGAGACTCATGTCAGATCATTCTTGACCACTATACCTGTGTATAAATTCTTGGTTATGTCCAGGATGTGACTTTGCTCGACGTTGTTCAGAGATGATGGACTAAACAGATGCATGGTACGTCCGATGTATTGTATCGTGACTGGGTGTTACCTCTAAATTTGTTATATATCAGTGGTAGATTGCTGAGAAGTGACTTAGTAAAGCACTATAGAGTTCGTTGTTATAACACAGAGGGCTTGGTTTTGTCCTGAAAAAGGCATAGCATAAGTTAGGTTTAGGAATTTGTTATAGATTTGAACAGGTATCGTAGTAAAAATAACATTATTCGCATTAACTGAGCGTTAAATGTCAGATACTTTTGGTATGACTTATATGTTAGTCTATGATCTTAGTCATGAACCAGATCACGTGGGATATTGGAGTAGGATTTATCATCTGGGTGTGGTAGGATACACCGTATATAATCGTCAATCATTGTCGGCTAGGGTAAAGTAGAGAATCTTATTAAGATATTTTATAGTTGTTGTTGATGTTTTGATTGGTTTTCAAAGGAATATATCTATATTTGATAAAAATCTGCCTATTTTTTCACGGAATATTGGGTATAAAATACGCTTAATTGGATGTAATGATCCAAAATATTGTTATGTTTTACCTCTCAACATTGGATTTGGATACGGTTCCATGTCGTCTTGGAAAGCCAATCTGTCGGTTTTGGGTTGAGTGTTATAATCTAATTTCTTCATTTATAAAATGTTCATCTCAATTATGTTACCCGCTCGCATGTCTTTAATAGATGCTTATTCCCGCATGTCATACTTTTATAAGTGTTTGAAAGACGTTTGCAGTTGTACACGTATAAGTTATTGATTAATTCAGGTTTTGTTATGAGATTGTGTTCCAATTCAGAATATCTAATTTATTTGAACATTCACCAGGTACACTGTAGCATTTTTTACTAAATGTTTGTGATGATGACCATAAACCTAACTCATCCTAACCTAATCTAAAGGAGGATTAAACCTTTTTCCCGTTCACATACTTATGTTAGATTTTTCTTCATTGATTTAAGCTTCATTTTCATCAAATCTATCCACTTGACTCTGCAGTTTTATCAATCTTAAGCATATTTTGTGCCTACATATATATATATTTTCCCTTAGCTTAATTGTCACAAGTCCAGCAATATCGACTAGTTTCAAGTAATGTTAGGTGATCGCTCGTTAGTAGACTGTCGAGTTCAAAACGTTTATGTGAGCTTCCAACATATGTAAGTGATTGTTACGGGTGTTGAAGCGTTAGCAAGTCTTATGAATGGTTTTACTGTTGGAATAAGATTTTTTTGTAGTGTTGGATGTGTTGCTCCTACCATTTTCGTCAATTATAACGAATATTGAATACATTCATTCTATCATATTTACTACAAATCTGTTATGTAAGGTCCGCAGTCAACAAGATCCAAGATATAAACTATGTCTAAGGTACATAATTAGCGGAATACATATCGATGTACGACAACATAGATCTAATATCAATGAATGCAAAACGGGTTACCATACACCGCCAAATACATTGATACCTAGGCAACCTAACTTATTCTAACCAAGAGTCATGTATTTTTATTCAAGTTTGATGCTTATGTATGATATTGATATGTATGGAGCTCTCCACTTGGGCTGTATAATTAACATATCAAAAGCAGTTTGAACACATTTCTCCAATTTGATCCAGCAAATATCCTTTTGCAGATATTTAGAATTCCAGATTTTTTTATCGATATCTCTGTTACATGTTTGGATGATACTCAGCAGGTGGGATCCAAGAGAACTATTGCGCTTCAGTTTGTTACACTTTTTTAATGTGGAACAGTTGTACGCGATATTAGGTTCAAAGATCTAGTCATCCTATCTAACTTAACTAATAATTATATATTTTCATTCAATTTTGATGGTTATGTATGATATTTGGTCATTATTTTGTTTGATGTACATATTAAATCCCCTCCACACGGCTCTCTTTCACGTAGCTTTTCTTCAATGTCACACAACAGGTACACACGCTATGTACGCATATTCAGGGTTGGTCACGGTACAATGACGGCGTATACAGGGGGTCAATACCGGCACAATGTAGACACATACACACATTGGTATGCATATACAGGGTCGGTTAACATCTGTAGCATTTTACCTTTGATCTATGTTTTTTCCATTAGAACAAAGTCTCTTGTTTTTGTTACAAGATATTTAATGTGAACCAGCTTCACGTCATGTTAGGTGAAAAGAGCTAATCATCTTAACCTAACCTAATATTATTTTACCAAGAATTATGTATTAGCAATCGACTTTTCGTGCTTACATATGATACTTTTCATCGATTTATGATATATTCATATCCTTTCTCCACTTGCCTCTACATTTTGATCTATCATTTGCAGTTTTGATATACACTTCCAATTTTGATCTAGCAATTCTAATTCATTTTCATATGCAAATTACATCGTTTGTTTTGTTCGTTATACTTTTTTCCATATGATTCTTGTTTGTACATGTTATTCACACCCATCAAAACCTATCCTAACCTAACTTCAAGTATGGTAATCAGTCATTGTTATATACATATGAAGCCCTCCAAATGACTCTAAATATCACTTCAACATATGTTATTCATTTCGTTGTCCCTCTCAACCCATATTTGTCAGCAGAGAGGACCCATTTTCAAACTTAGATGGTTTGAATGTTACAGGTATTTCATATGATTTATGATTTGACACAATTCTACATCACTTTAACATGTTATTCACACCCATCATAACCTAACCTAACCTTATGTATGGTTTTCAGTCATTGATATTTTCATATGAACCCCTCCAGACGACTCTACACATCACTTTAACATACATGTTTTTTATTTCGTTGTCACTCTCGACCCATATTAGTAAGCAGAGAGGCCCCATTTTCAAACTGGGATGAATTGAATTCTACAAGTAATTCAAATTTGTATCTAGTTTCATACAAACGGACACATGACCTCACACTATGTTTCTCGTATTTTACTTCAGTATCTCCACTTGGCTCTACAACCTTTGACGACTTTAATCTCTGATTTACCGAGTATTTCCTATAATTTTCATATTCATGACGATGACTTCGTTTCAAGATCAGATCGGACTCTGATTTATGTCCTACCAATCTGTAAAACATCTAGATCATTTACCTCGAGAAAGGTTTATGGCACAATTTCACGCCTTGAAACATATTTGTCAGCTGGTTTCGACAATACGATGTTACCTCCGACTGACACGATGTTTACAATTCTTTGCTTAATCTTTGAGCATAGGATAATATAATCATTTTATTGAAGATTTGCATAGTTTTATTAGTATTTATCGGCATCATTTACAGATCTTACTGGCATCGTTGATGATATCTACCTCGTTTTTTGATTTGAAACAGCACGGGTTGTACATCCAACCATACCCATCATCACTTTAATTCAGTTTCCTCTCAAAATCGTCCATATACTCTATCATAGCTTTGATGCGAATACCGAAGGCTGTTCCGTTCCCGTGAGTCCACAAATGCATTGCTTCTTCTTCTTGAACCTTAACTACTCGAAACTTCTCCAATTCAAAGTCATTCTGAACTTCATAATTGAAAAATGTTGCATACGATCCAGATTTTCTTTTGTTCTTAACTATAATTTGTTTTTCTACTACCTCAGCTTTATTACAGTCATGATGATTTTCCACTTGGATCATATCAATTTCGAGATTTTGCTCTCTTAGTTCCCCTAATCTTCGTTACATACGAATGTAACGCGTCGACTTCAGTTACCCAAAGCCGACTTCTTTTTTTCCTGCACCCATATATGAATGTTATCTCCCACTCTTTTGATTCTTGTTTTACCCATTCTGAGATAACTGATATTCTCAACACTAGTCAATATTTGTTCGATACGACTCATATCATCTTCGAAGATTTCTTCTTCCAACACTTGTAATCAAATTTTGAGGTATGAATATTCATTTTTGTTTATTCTTTGAAGAAACGTGTGTTTCCGCTTGACACTGACTCCATTCTCGGTATGCGGCTAGCTATTATATGTTGATCGCAGGTTGTTTTTCGCAAAACATTAGGCCTAACATTGCTTGCCTTGCTCATCAACTGTGTATGTATGTATGTATGTGTATAGGGCTGTGTACGAATGTGAATGTGTATGTTCAAGCGTATGTACGTGTTTAACAAACAAAAAAAAACAATGCAATTTGCATATGCAAATGAATTAAAATTGCTAGATCAAAATTGGAAGTGTATATCAAAATTGCATTTGCTAGATCAAAATGTAGAGGCAAGTGGAGAGGATGGATATGAATATATCATAAATCGATGAAAAAAAAACAAATGTAAGCATGAAAAGTCGATTGCTAATACATAGTTCTTGGTTAGAAAAAGTTAGGTTATGTTAAAATGATTAGCTCTTTTCACTTAACATGACGTGGAGCTGGTCCACATTAAATATCTTGTAACAAAAAACAAGGGACTTTGTCCTAATGGAAAAATCATAGATCAGAGGGAAAATGCTACAGATGTTAACCGAATCTGTATATGCATACAAATGTGTGTATGTGTCTACATTGTGCCGGTATTGACCCCCTGTATACGCCGTCATTGCACCGTGACCGGCCCTGCATATGCGTACAAAGTGTGTATGTGTGTACCTGGTGTGTGACATTGAAAAAAAACTACGTGAAATAGAGCTGTGTGGAGGGGATTTGATATGTACATCGCACAAATTAGCGACTAAATACCATACATAACCATCAAACTTCAATGAAAATATATATCTATATTGGTTAAGTCAGTTAGGATGACTGGAACTTTTAACTTAATATCGCGTGGAACTGTTCCATATTAAAAAGTGTAACAAATTGAAGTGCAATAGTTTTCTTGGATCCTACCTGCTGAGTCTCATCCACACATGTAACAGAGATATCGATGGAAAAATCTGGTATTCTGAACAACTGCAAAAGAATATTTGCTGGATCAAATTGGAGAAATGTATTCAAACTGCTTTTGATATGTTGAATATACTGCCCAAATGGAGAGTTTCATACATATCAATCTGATTCATAAGCATCAAACTTGAATAAAAATACATGACTCTTGGTTATAATAGGTTAGGTTGCCTAGGTGTCAATGTATTTGGCAGTCTATGGTAACTCTTTTTGCATTCATTGATATTTGATCTATGTTGTCGCACATTGATATATATTTCGCTAATTATGTAACTTAGACATGGTTTATCTCCTAGATCTTGTTGACTGCGGACCTTACTTAACAAATCTGTAGTAAATATGCTTGAGTGAATTTATTCAATATTCGTTATAATAGACAAAATGGTAGGAGCAACACATCCAGCACTACAAAAAAATCTTATTCCAACAGTAAAACCATTCATAAAACTTGCTAAGGCTTCAACACCATTAACAATCACTTACATATGCGGGGAGCTTATTTAAACGTTTTGAACTCGACTGTCTACTAGCGAGAGATCACCTAACTTTACTTGAAACTAGTCGATAGTACTGGACTTGTAACAAGCTAAGTGGAAAAAATATATA
>SDVV010033332.1:0-11312 GCA_016164225.1 Gammarus roeselii
AGGCGTCTGAGAGGGGAGACGAGATCTCAGCATGCCGAGGCGTGGCAGGAAAGACGTCTGAGAGGGGAGACGAGATCTCAGCATGCCGAGGCGTGGCAGGACAGGCGTCTGAGAGGGGAGACGAGATCTCAGCATGCCAAGGCGTGTCAGGGAAGGCGCCTGAGAGAGGAGACGAGATCTCAGCATGCCAAGGCGTGGCAGGGCAGGCGCCTGAGAGGGCAGACGAGCTCTCAGCATGCCAAGGCGTGGCAGGGCAGGCGCATGAGAGAGAAGACGAGCTCTCAGCACGGTGAGGCAAGGCTGGACCGGCGTCTGAGAGGGGAGACGAGCTCTCAACATGCCGAGGCGTAACAGGGCAGGCGTCTGAGAGGGAGGACAAACTATTCACGCAGCGATAGGTATTTTTGACATGTTTCTGTCTGGGGTCTTGTACATTCCTGTACATCGAAGGCTCGGATGTTACAAAGGTTTGCATGTTACGCAGCTTCATTTAGGCGTTTTTTTTAGATCTGTACGGTCTTTAACCAGGAGAATTATGGACTGTACGGACGGTGCGATTGGCAAGGAGCAGTGTGGCTTCAGGAGCGGTAGAGGGTGTGCCGATTAGATTTTTGCGGTAAAAACCAGTCTGTGTGAAGTACCTTGCAAAGGATAAAGTTGTATTTTAAGTCTTCATGGATCTGAAAAAATGCCTACGATAGAGCGACAAAGCGGAACTATGAAGGATGCTGCGATTTCATAAAGTGGCAATTTGTTAGCGGTTGAGAGTTACTATGTTGGCAGCAGAGCATATTAGAGTGGGTAGCAAGGTAAGTGATCGGTTGGGTGTTCATTTTCTACTTAGATGGAGTGGTCAGGAAGGTGAACGTGAGTGATGGGCTGAGTCATAGAGCTGTTGCAGCAAACGGGCAGAGTAGACAGTTGAGTTAGCTACTGTTTGCCGATGATACGGCCCTAGTAGCAGATTCGGAGAAGTTGTGAAGGCTAGCGTTAGAGTTTGCAACAGTGTGTGAGAGGAAAAAGCTGCGGGTTAACATGGGTTACAGGAATGTCGATGCGAGAAGAATTATTGTCTTCCTAAATGGAGATTTATTGAAGGATGTTCAGTGTTTTAGGTACCTGGCCTCTCACGTGAAGAAGTAAGAACTAGTGAAAATGGAGGGGATACCGCGAATGATGGAAGGATGTGAAATGTTGGGTGTACAGGAAAGTGTGATAAGCAGTACGATAGCATGAGGCCGGAGTTGTCACAACTGCGCTCGACGGGGCTAAAACCTGGGGGCCGAAAACAGAGGAGAAAAGAAGGTTAAATGTTTTCGAGGTGAAATATTTGAGGGGCATGGCTGGAGGAAGGCTGAAAGGCAGGATCTTACAACGACGTTGTTCAATTAGAGCAGGGATGGTGAGGAAGTTGACGGGCAGAGTAGATTCTTGTGTTCTGAAATATATAAAAGTGATAAAGCGGAGGTGAGTGGATGCAGACCTAGAGGCAGACCGAAGTTTGGGGGATGAATAGCTTGAAGCAGGCGATAGAAAGGATAGACACAAGTGTAGAGGTAGGGAGGGAGAGTTCAACAGATAGGCGTGAGTGGAGAATGGTTGTGAATAGATGAGTTTTGATGCAGCCCTGATGTGCTTTCCCACCCTTGGAGTCTCGTTGAAAAAGGGAATGGTGGTGGGTGGTGGAGAGCCCTGTCACTCTGACGTATCAGGGTGAGCCCCACTCCTGACCCGAAGTGTGGGTTGGAGCGGATCCTGGACCTTTTACGTCAAAGGGCTAAGTTTGTTTGCGTATGACTGTTAAAGAGGGGTATAAGCTGCACCTTGTCGTTGGCCACCCCTCTTTATAAGGAAATTCGGCCTATTGTCTGTATCTGCATCTTTATCTGTTTCTATATCAGCCTCTTTGATCGAGATTATAATCCCAGGAATAGGAATATTGGACAAAAACAGCAGCTAAAACCTTACCGGACATCAGTGACCGAAAACTTATTTACAATCAAAATACCAACAATTTGAAACCGTTTATCAGATGATGTGGCTATGGGTATTAGCATAAACCCTTTTCAAAACTGCCTCGACAAACACTGGGAGACTATTACACCCCCTTACGGAAAAAATGTGGCGTAAGGACTATTGCCGCCGGAGGTGGCAACAACCTCAGTAGGAGCCTTCAACAGGTGGCATTCTATGATCGATGAGCATCTCATACGGAATTGCTAGTTGTACCGCCAAATCAGCTTTGAAATATTGCTAGAATAGACTTTTCAGCAGCCCGTACCAGGCCTACTTCCACAGGCCTACATTCGTATACGCCAGTGAGTGTTGGTGGTCATGCTAAGTGAAGAGGTCGCACTACTATGTAATTAATAAATTAGTGTAGGAGCGTGTGTGTCTAAAAAAATATTAAATAAACGCGCGAGCCCAAAGGAGTGCGAAGAAGAAGACCTTGGACGACGTCGGAGGATGCCGCCGTGCCTGATGCTAATGCTCGATCTGATCCGCCAGGATGAGCAGGCACGTCTTCAGGGATGCCGAGGATAATTACGAGGAGAGCCTCACCTGCCGTTTCTGCGAGATGGATGACGGGATGGACGTAGCTTGGACGGCCTTCCAGGGTCTGTAACTGAGAGACGACGACGACGGAGAGGGCGGAGTCCTTGCGGTCATGGTTTTCGTCCTCGAGGAGAAGCTGCGCACCGTCGTCAATGAGTTTGTGGAGATCCGAGAGGAGATCGGAAGAGCTCTTGAGTCAGCTGGGGAGGTGAGGGCTGAGGTGGGTGAGGTCCAAGAGGACCTTGTTAGTATCAAGCGTGATCTGGAGGGTTTTTCCATAACCTTTGGTAGAATCTTACGTTCCGATATGGGAAGGCTCGCAAGGGTCTAGCGGAACAAATGAGGAAACTAGTAAAAGTGAATGAGTTGGTATTCCATGCTTTACAGCTGGATGAAGAGGCATCCCGGGAGAGGTTTGACCGAGGGGACCCAATTCCATCAAGGAGAATTCTTCCCGGCTTAGCCCTGACTTCCTACCGTGACGTCCTGGTTGAGAACCGGGCTAAGCCAATACCTCGGTCCAAGAAGTCACCGGATCGAAACTGAACCCTGCCTCGATGGGGCGGCGTAGATTCGGATGGATTTCAGCAGGTCCAGAACCGGTTTGCCTTCTTGAACCGGCAAGCGTTTTTTATGCCAATGCGCAAAACCTTTGAGAAGTTCACGGACCTGCACGGCGAAACTAAGACACTTGACCTAGCAGACTCTATCGTCCGACAACATGCGGTCGAATTTGTTCCTTGTTGTAAAGTAAAGTGACGGGTTAGTTGCAAACCCGGTGCCACACTTAAGAAGATCAGAGGTGAACTTGCGTAGGATGAGGTTTCAAGCCCGGGGACTCTCATAATCCGCCATGTAGGCACCAATGATCTTTAGAGGACAAGGTCGGATGATTTGCTAGCCATGTATAGACAGGTGATTTCTGACCTTAAGGCAAAAGCAAATCGAGTGGTCATCACAACCCTCCTACTGCAAATGAATGATGATGACGAACTGTATAGCAAACTAACCTATGCAAATCGAGCCCTCAAGACTATTTGCATGTCCAACGTGTATACTTCATAAATTTGTTTGATGAATTTCGGGTGAATGATGTAGGAAATGCCCTACTTGGCAGACTGCTCCACGTATGCGCTAAGAAATACTATGCCCAAAAGTTAGGGGTCCAGAAGTCTATAAACGAACCAGTTTTGGCCACAGGGAACCTAATCTGGAGGAGCGGGGAATTCCACGATGGGAGCGATGACCAATTAGTCGCTTCAGGAGGAGGAAGCTGCGGACACGGTAGATGCGTTTCAGATCTCACAAGAAGGCAATTCCAAGGATGGTCGAGATCCTGGTCCACAGCCGCCAGGTCGAGACCCCCTCCTTAATGGAGAAGTCGAAAACTGAGACACGCACCGTCTATAGGTCTTCTTCTGTACCGCTCAGTCCTTATTCCTGTCATATCCCCATACTTGGGCAATGTCTATGCATAACGAAGGAGATTTACGGCAAGTAGACTCTCATCAATAAATCCCTATTACATCAGACATGCGCTGGCCGGAAGGTCGGGTATTATAGTCTGACAAGGTAATTTATAATACGAGAGCCTATGAGCAGTAAGCAAGCTGATCTGAAGCGAACGGAAATAATTTGGGTGCAGACAACAATTAAGATGACGCTCGGTGCAGGGACAACAACGTTATAGGCCACGCTTGTGACTGAAGTGAAATGGATGGAGCAGCAAGGGATAGTCTGGGAGAGTCAGTGTTGACTCGACCCCAATACCGACTGGTTACTTGCCTGTGCTCGCTCCTCTTACACCTAACTTATATTCCCATTTTCTTGACTTGTATTAATTGTATAGTTGCAAATAAATCAGATTTATAATTCCACCCTTGTTTATCTAGAAGTTCTCAGCCTACAATATCTTTAGATATAACAGATCTTAAGTTCGATGAACTGCGGGGACTGGCGATCCTGCTTTTGTTTGATGTCATTGGCATAAACGAACCATAACTCGATCCACAGAGTAGAAACCTGTCAGCAGAGATAATGGTACCAGGCTACAAAATGTTCAGCGTGGACAACCCCACTCTTTGTAAACAAGGGTGATGATCCATGCAGTACATCAAAGAGATAGCTGCATCCATTTCTTAGAGCGACGCTCGTCACAGTTTCTTACGAAATATTCAACGCAGAAATCCAAGTGGCCTATACGACATTGAAGCTGGCATTTGTGTTCCACAACAGTCACCCCATGCGGAACAAGACGCCCAGCTCTATGAGATGCTGGAAAAAATAATCTGGAACCTCCCGTATATTGATTGGGTGAGCCTAGCTTCACAGGCCCCGGGCAATAAACTAACGGAGTTTATCGTCGATAATAACATGACCCAGTATGTTTGTGAACCGACCCCGAGGAACAACATGCTGGACCAAGTCATGTCAACTGAGGACCGCTTGGAGGGCAACATCCTAGTTGTCAACAAACTAAGAGGTGCTCACCACAACAATGTGGAATTCATCCTGAAAGTCTCCCGTTCAGCCACCCAGGAAGCTGTACGACACCACAATTTTGCGCGAGCAGACTTCAAGTAAGCGCGCTCAAGTTATTAGAACATCTCAGAAAAGGTACGGTGGACGCTTGCTGCTGTATCCTTAATGAGAGAGTTCGCTAGGCCAGCGACTGATGTAAACCCTTTAGGACACTTGATCTCGATCAAAGGATCAGACTTCATTGGGAGAACGTCGAAGTTGCAAGGGCCTAAACTCGTCGCAATCAACTAAATGCAAAACAAAAGAGGGACAACGCCGAAGAGGCGGTAGATTTGCTTCGCTTGGAGTGTAGGACAGCCACTTGGCTAGTTCAATACTCTGAGCGTACGAAAGAGAGAAACAGCGGCAAACGCCAAGTAAAAACCCAAGGATTTCGATCTTCACGTTGACGAGCGTAGAAGTGCTAAGGTTTTTTTGGTCAGTGTTCACATTTGAGGGTCCCGGCTACGAACGAAATACTGTTTATGCTTGGGAAGTCACCCTCAACGACATTGTGTTCACAAAAGAGAAAGTTGTTGAACAACTTGATGGACTGAACCATCGCCAGCAACTATCGACCGATCAGCTTAACGTCGCTCGTGTGCCAAACTTTCAAGCAATTCATACGACATCATCTCGTCGATTATCTGGAAGACATCAGACTGATTCATGACACTCAAGACGGCTTCCGTCGCAAGAGGAGCAGTCTGACGAATCTGCAGAACTTTTTCAAGGAGGTGATCATTGTGTACAACCGCCGCATGACAGTGGATGTCATCTACGGAGATTTCCAAAAAGCCTTGGACAAGGTGCCGCACAGCAGACTGTTACATAAAGTCTCGGAGCTAGTCATTGGTGGCAACGTACGTTGCTGGCTGCGCGCCTGGCTAACAGGGCGCAATCGAAGAGTCAGCATCGGCCAGGCTATGTCCAAGTGGGCCCTGTTACCTTTGGGGTGCCTCAGGGTAGCGTCTTCTTCCTCATCTGTGTAAACGACCTGAATGCGGTATCGAAATTTGCCGACGACGCGAAGCTTTGCCATGCAGCATGGAGGGAGAGAGACACTATCTCGAAGACCTCATCCAATGGTACAGTTATGCACATGGAGTGTCTCAATGCTAACTTCAACCACAAAATAGCCAGAAGAGATTTGCAACTGTTGACCAACAGAGAGACTTGGGTGTCCTATTTTGAAAAGATTTGAAATGGGACGCGCAGGTCAAAGAAGATTACAAAATAGCTAATCGTAACCTTGGTTTCATCTTCCGTAACTTCCTCTGCAAAACAAAGGACATTGTAGTGCCGTTGTACAAGTCCCTCGTCCGTGCTAACCTCGAGCATGCAATCCAATTACGCAGCTACGAGGATAGTCTCAAAGAGCTTGACCTCATCACCCTCGAGCAGCAAAAGCTGAGCAGTCAGCTCATTGGAACTTTCAAATTACTGAAGGAGTTCAACAACGTGAGCCCTGTTGCCATCTTCGACAGGGACTACACTATTCGTACCCGAAACAACGGGGTGAAACTTGTGGAAAAACGTTTTGCTACGACTATAGCGCTACGTTTTTTCCCGATCGCAATCTCGCGGATTTTAAACAACTTGCTGCCATCTGCGGTAGTTGGGTCTGAATTCGTGAATGCGTTTCAAAACCCGCTCCACAAACATTGGGTTACAAAAATCGTTTGCCGAGAGAACGACACGACTTTCATAGGAGCTGTAGAGAATATTATTATTATTATAGGACACAGCTCTCTGCACAATTCGAGTTATTTTACTAAAAAATTTACAATTTGTTACTATAATCATCTTGTCGCTGGTAAAAGTAATTATTAATTATTTCTGATAATTTTATTATTGATAACAATGTTATGATTATTATTCCTATTCAACTTAAGCGAGCGACAAGCTCCACATCGGATCGGAACAACTTCTACTATTAACATGACAGTACAGACTGACTGATAACATGTGCATCTCGGTAGGATCATTCCTACCGGGATGTATCGGGTGAGAGTATCTACGGCAACTACCATCCACCCCTAAACCCACGTCAGGGCCACCGGTACTGAGTGTGAGTCAGTAACGGCTACTCGCGATCACCCACCCCGCTAGCTTGCGAGACCATCTGCTGCGCTTAGCCTTAAAACGCGGACAAGTAGATGCAGGGATTATGGTATCCTGAGAATCGAAACTGCATAAGCGGAGAGCTATACTCAAACTCGATGTGACGGTGGATACTCAGGTGAATACCACATATTTTCATTAGTCATTTTTATTATTCTTATATGGTACGATTACCTCCCCTAATTTCTTTTAGGTAAGAGCTTGTTGACGACTCAGTGGCGATTGCCGATGAGCCGCCACGGCAGCATTCACCCAAACACCCAATAGAATAAAAAAATCGAACCCGCACCAAGAGGAGAGCCAGTGATCAACTAAACGGTATGACGTAGATTTGGCGGACATCATTCACTGTTGAGGCAATGAGTATCTTCCTATGAAGGGACCCTGCCGATACAATGTTACTCTCTCTTTTCTTCTCTCCTTGCCTCCTGTGTTGGGAGAGAAAAAGAAAACCAAAAATAATCATAACAGCTGCAAACTACCTAGTGCGGGTGAAAGTCTGCTGGTGACTCAACGGCGACTCGCCGACGAGCCGCAACAGCAGCATTCACCCACACACCCCATGGTATGCAAAAATCGAACCGGCACCAACAGGAGAGCCAGTGTTCATGTGAACGGTACGGCGTAGATTCGACGGATTTCATCCATTGCTTAGGCAATGAGTATCTTCACTGCCGACACGATAGTATAATATTTTTTTTACTTTTCTTTCCTCCCAGTGGTGGGAGGCAAAATGAAAAAATATATAGCTAACAGTTGGAAACTGTCTAGTGCGGGTTAAAGTCTGCCGGCGATTCAGCGGCGACTAGCGATGAGCCGCAACGGCAGCATCCACCCCATATCCCATGGTATATCCGAAAATCGAACCCGCACCAGGAGAAGAACTATTGTTTAACTCTACGGTCGGCGTAGATTTGACGGATATCATCCATTGTTGAGGTAAGGAGTATTTTCCTATGGAGGGGCCCTGCCGACACGATGGCACTCTCTCTTTTCTTCCCTGCTTCCCTACCTGTGTTTGAAGGGAAAAAGAAATAGATCGCTAAAAAATATTATTACCCTCTTTTTTCTTTACTTCTTCCTCCCTGTGTGAGGAAGGAAAAAGAAAAAAAGAAACGAGGGTTAACACTGAAATTAATTACCATTTCCACAGAGTATTGTCCATCTTACCGCATTGGCAGCGGGGGCTACCTAGTAAAATAGTATGCTCTGGAGATACCCCTCTGACATCTCCGCCTGAAATATGAAACTTCATTTTCTTTCTAAGTTGGAGATGCCCTTCTGGCATCTCACCTTGAAACATAATATACTTTCGCACCTAGTGCAACCCTATTCCTTGGAGATGCCCCTCCGAAATCTCACCTTGAATATGTAATCCCTTTTGAAAACTATCAACTAACTCATTTCTGGCTTTCACAAGCGGACCCTGTTCCGAAGCGGTGGTCGGCGCAGCGTGGAGAAAAAAAACATTTTATTTCCCGCGGCACAGATTCGGGGTGGGACCTGGTGCTGCAGGAAGCCGAGCGACATATAGTAGTTAACTTCTTATCCTCAGATGTTTGTCTTGCTTGACATTGAGATGACGACTGCTGAGGTGGGCATCTTCCTACGGAGGACCCTGCCGACAGAAGAGTTTACTCCATTTCATGCCAATGTGAAAATTTAAATATTATTTTTTGTGTTACTTTTGACTAAATTCTACGACGGTTGTTCTTCAACATTTAAAGTATTGGTTTATTTTCACTAAACTCAGGAGTTGTCACAAGAAACACTTTTCCTATGAGATGTCCTTCTAACATCTAACATTGGAATGCGAAGCGCTTTTTTAGGACCAACCACACATGTACAGAAGACTGACTCCTTTGAACACCAGGGGAGAATCACTCTCCGGCAACTGAGCGTGGAGCTCCCTCACATCTTGCACTTATCAAATTTTCACAACACTTGTGAAATTTTTGGCCTAGACTCGAGGTCAGCCAAGAGCAGGTATATCACTAGGAGATGTCACTTCGACGTTTCACCTTGAAGCTCAACAGCCTTCAACGAACCCCTAGCGTACGGAAGATTTAATCTTCTGAGCACGTGGGTGAGGACCACTACAAGGAGTGAAGATCCTAATAAATGTCCCCATACTAGTCAAAATTTTAATATCCATATGTTCTTTTGAAGTAGACTCGATACCTAGTTGGACTTCTTTTGACCCAACCTCTGAAGCAAGCCAACAGGCATGCGCTCGAGGAAAAGTATGAGTCCGTTGAGCGTGTTGGTGAGTCCGTCTCTGTTCGACCGTCTGAGATGCGACCGCTTGAAATCTAATACTTATCTTCACATCCCTATTTGCCCCGCTCCTTAAAATGTCATCTGACACTCGACCGTTTTTTCTCCGGGGCTGAAATGCCCCGCGTAGTAATGGGGGAGTAGTCAGAAAGAAGTGGTGATGGTAGCTGTGGGCCTTTGTTTTTAGATTCTTTCAACCTTCCATTTCTTGTATGTGTGCGTGAATTTCTGAAGCTTCGTTGAATATCCCATACTCTTCTTTCAAGGAAATAACTCTGCATGGGAACTTGTGTTTATTTTATTTCTTTAATCCAATCTATTCTAATTTAATCTACTGCATCGCAATTACTACCACAACTTACTTGGTAGATGTACCGTCTGAAACACACCAGAGCCGCATTGTTAAGGGTAATCTCTATACTAAAACTTGAACACTACTTTTCTTGCGTGGTTTTTGACTAGGCATGTTAGTAGTTCCTTTGTCGCAGAAACGGCCCTGCGAAGGAATTCGACAGGGCATAATTAGTGGTGGGGCAGGAGTTGACCGAAGTCAGCGGCGAAAGGTGGTCGGCGCGGAGGGTAGCGGAAGGCGCGCGGCACGAACGAACGGAGGTGACTCATTCGGATGAACGGATAGCTTTCGGATTATTCGTTAGTTAATAGGTTATATATTTTTTTTACACATAGGTATTTGCATTTCAATGCGTTACATATAGTATTGCAATTTCGTTGCATGTTATGTTGCATATATGCATTTTCAATGCTGCTCTGAATGTTTAGTGTGTTGGGGGGGGGGGTAATGACAACATACATTTATGAGATAATTTCTATTGATAATAAATCTAACAGTTACATAACAATTTACATGCAGTATTAAAGGTTAAGACACCACACAGTTTCCGCTTGCACAAATGTTGATTTCCGTACACGTTCATGATGAATTTTTCAACCTTGGTATTATTCCTACGTCGTTTGCTGTTTGAGAACCACTCAATTATCTTTGTGACGGATATATTTTGACATAAATAATAGGCAAAGTAGATGCAGTAAGCTCCACAAACCAAAGATTGATCACTTTGGATCGGTTTCTGTAGTACAAGTTGTATTTTTGCATGAGTATCACAATACGAAGCTATATTTCCTCCATTTATTTTTGGATAAAACACAAACGAATCAAGAAAGTAATGTTTGTTTTTGTTTTTGAATATTAGGATCCAATGACCCATTTTATTAAGATCGCTTTCGCTGTTAACAGTCATGTACCCGTTCATTTGATGCATGAGCATTCTGTTTTCAGCAGAACACCCTATATAGGCACGTTTCATAATTAGATCCCCAATACGTCGTATTCTCAGACAGTCTGAGTGTCCTCACCCAGCTTAAAACACTGCATTATGAACATCCTGTCCTACGTAAGATGCAGCACGATCTCTTTGTGATGACCGAGACGGATCAGGCAGTGGAGTTCTGCTGGATCCCCAGGCACACGGGAATAAGAGGAAACGAACTTGCAGACTCGCTTGCTAAACTTGCATCTACTCACCAAGAACAATTTTTTGCAACACATTACCGGGACTGGTTCCCTATCATCAACTCCCATATAACATCCCGATGGGATGAAATGTGGCAGCAGAGTGGACCAAAGATGCTTTCAGTCAAGCCCTCAGTCGGAGAATGGGAAACGAAGTTGACCAACAGAAAAGACCGCTTGTGCACGGGACACACGTGGACAACTCACAACCACCTGATGGATGTCGACATAGGACCAAACGCACCACCTTGCCCCTGTTGCCACCAAGTGGCTATCAGCGTGAAACACTTACTGATGGATTGCA
>SDVV010033333.1:0-11312 GCA_016164225.1 Gammarus roeselii
CATATATATATATTATTGTACTTTTTTTAATTGCCTCAATGTTGTTGTCATGTGGGAGAGGTGGGTTGTGGTGTGTGTGTTGCATCTGTATGTGCTTTTCTTCTGTGGAGTCCACTGTTCTATATATGTGTGTGTGTACATATAAATATATATTTATATGCCTATATATTTTTTTCTGTCCTTCATACGGTTTGTTCATACGATAGCCAATGGCGCACAATAATTTCAGTTCCCAATCCTGTGTTAGCAAAACTGTTCTCATTATTAAACTGGCATGCATGGCTGTGCTGGCCTATCCTGGCTCTGTTGCTCCACACTGGTTTGCGGCGCTGCTGGAGGAGTGGGCAAAAGTAAGAGATCAGGTTGATCTTGACTGCACCATCTATTTCATTCTAACGCCCAACCTTTCTTGGCAAGTTGGCAGCATTAGGCTAGTCTGTAATTTGGGAGAGGAGCTGGGAAGATCTATGGCAGAGCTTTCATCTACAAATTAAGACCACCAGGAGGCTTTCCTATTCTTCTGCACCGTTTTTGGTGTTTTTGCAATTTGATCAACAAAGTTTCAGATAATTTCTATATGAGTGCTTGACAATAGCAACACTGTCTTTATTGCTTGTCCCATATTTGCCCAAAATTACTAACATGGGCAGCATCGAGAGCATAGATTCCAGACAAATCAATATACAAATGAATGGCAATTCTGGTAGCTGAAAAACTCAACAATGCTACAGTGGTGCTGAAGGGCCTACATACATGAAAAAAAAGGAAGCAATACTGTTGCTGGCAGTGCAACCACAATAATTTGGAGATGCAGCCAAGACCAGCAAAGAAGCTTGTGAGATTTTATTTTAGTCTAGTTAGCCAGTTAGGTAGCCTAATTTATAGGAGATCTGTGAGGCAGAGGTCTAACAGGCAACCCAATTTGTAGAAAGTGCAAGTTGAGTTGCCAACATCTTCAATAAGGTAAAGAAGAGTCGAGCCTAAGTCAAATATCTTTCATGATAAAGGTAGGAATACAGTTAAAAAATTGTTCCCAAATCTCCTGGAAAACCTCAATGCATCCAAATTCTGTACACATAT
Organism: Gammarus roeselii; assembly: GCA_016164225.1. Classification (NCBI taxonomy): domain Eukaryota; kingdom Metazoa; phylum Arthropoda; class Malacostraca; order Amphipoda; family Gammaridae; genus Gammarus; species Gammarus roeselii. The sequence goes on from SDVV010033333.1 coordinate 1,081, forward strand.
TTAGAATCATTTCTAACTATCTTTATGAACATGAGACAAATTCATCTGAGGCCTGAGACTCAATATATTCATTTGACATTTGGAACCTCATCATGCACCTTCTGCAGACTAGACAAGCATCACCATGTCAGGGTCACAGAGTGGAGGAGATTTTACCACCTTTGCAACACTAGATAGCTAATTGAGTAGGTTTGTTACCTACCAAAACAAAAACAATTCAAAACAATCAGAAGTAATTTGCTCAAGCACCTCGGGGGACTAAATCTTGCTCACGCAGCTCTAACTACCAAAAAAGATAAAAAAAAATATTCACATTTTCAACCTGTTTGCAGTGGAGGTACAAACAGGCAATTTCATGTGGAAGAGGCAAAAAGCCCTTTTGGAGATTCATGTCTGATGAAAATACAAGGTAGGTAGACATGCTTTAAGCTGTTGGCAGAGTTGGTTGAGCTTGGTTAAGTAGGTCAGCAGGTCATATGCCAGAAACTTTGTGCTAACTAGTAACTACAGAGCATGGGGAGCAGCAGGGTGGTCTTTAGAAGGGAATAAAAAAATAATGATAATTTCCTTTTACACTTCTCAGTGTCCAAAAACTATGCACTACCTGTACCATGCTCAATCTACTAGGATCCTTGGGAAATAGCATCGAACCGTAAGAAATTTTCTTAAGTGACAACTGAATATGCAAGAATGTCCGTACTCCGATAGAATTATAAGTCCACCTGCGGACGTGCCCACAGATCCTAGCAAAACGCGTCCATTGCCTAACACTGACAGCCAAGCGGCGACCCAAACGCATGGCAGCAAGATCAGTACGTCAAGTCACAACGAGAAGAGGTGTTGTTGTCAACAAGTTCAAGCAGGACAAAAAAAATGTTGAATAAGAAATTTTCGTGCTAACCGTGGTGGTTATAGTGGGCTACTTGGATGTCATGGAGTAGTCAATACATAATTACTAATTAGGTTGGGTAGGAAGGTTCCAGCAATATGCTCGTAACGCAGCCAGCATAAATATTCAGCTGCACGCAATATTACGGCACGGAGCCACTACCTCCCCGATCAAATGGCACTATGGTGGGCACTACTGTATACATTTTATTTCGTACCATACAAAGAAATCGGGCGGGGGTTCTTCGCTAAGGGAGTAGGTGTAAGACACACGTCCTGGAAATGTGCCCAAGTGAAAACATGTTCATTTTTTTACAAATATTGTCGTAAAATATATTTCACAAGTTATGCTGGATTCTTTTCCAGTACATTGTTTATAACATATATTTATAATAAATGTTTTTTTTCCCTTGAATGTATATCCTTTTTAGGAATTTAATAACATTGATCCTTTTAGGCATGCACTTGTTATTGTTGTTGAATGTAATGGAAATTATTATCGTTAAAACTGGTTTAAAATTAAAAATAATGCTAACTTTCGAATAAATGTCGACTATGACCGAAGTCACTTATATACGGACTTACATGTTATACGTGTACCTCCTACTTTTTAGGATATGAAACAGGAAGCTTGTTAGATGAGTGTTTGCAATGACAGCTTCTACAGGACAGCAGCGGCCACGACCAGCTGTCGTCGAATGCAACCCACCATTTCACTCCAGAATCCTCGAGAGACCATGAGGAAGGATCAGCTTCCAATATGTCACTAGGAAGATGGAGTGTCTCAAAGAGGCGTCCAATGTTTGGTGAAGTCAATGTATTCGGCTGGCTCACAGCTAGGGTTGCGAGTTCCCGGCCAAAGGGCTTCAAGGGCCCCTCAAATTGATCCTCTACCTGCCTCGTCATGTCCTCCCACATACGCTCTCGAACCCTTTTCGATTATCGCAAGCAACGCTATGCGTATCACAACCGGCGCATTCCGTTCCACTTCCACCGAATCCCTGAACATGCTACCTAACGAGCTTCCACCTCCATTCCGGCGAGACTAACCCAAGCTACAAAAATATTCTCTCGAAATATGGCCTCATCAACAGACCAGCACTCAACCATATCACCAACATTTCCGATAAACACCTCTTCGCGGCTTAGAAGAAAATATGCCCACCATTTTCCTTACTCGTGAACAACTTACTGACTTCGCTGAACTTCAATCGTAAAACTATTAAGCCTTCATTCTCCGACCAAATTTTTCAAATCAGTACATCAATGTTGATGATCAACCCACCGCTGGTCAACTTGAATTTGCAAATACACCCTAGAGCAACATCTCCAGCCAATACGAACCGACGTGATTTTGCTTAACTACTCGAGAAACAATACCTAGAGTACCGTCATATATACACTGACGTCTCCATAACCGCGGACGGAGTGGGAGCTGCCGCTGTGTGCTAGAAAACCTCACTTTCGTTTACCCTTCCACAACAAGCCTTTGTGTTATATGCAGACCTATACGCACTCGAATAGCCACCTCTATTACAAAAAACAGATCGTCTCCCCAAATACGTCGTATTCTCAGACAGTCTAAGTGCCCTCACTCAGCGGAGGACGACCAATGCGGGTGCTAGACATGTTGCCCGAAGGTCGACCCGGAGGTTACAACACTGAGGCCAACTGTTGTGCAGGCTACCAACGGATAAGCAAAATAATAAGAAACAGTCGAAGATAATGTGTGCGGCAAGGGAACCATGATTGAAGGGGTGGTTGCTTTAGTCGAAGACTCAAGTGCAGGTTGTGGGGCTGCATTCGGGCTGTTGCCTTTTCATATTGCGATGCTATCCGCGTATTCTGCGAGAGATCAACTTACGACTTTGTGCGAAAAGTCAATGGACGTAGGAGTTTCGTTGATACTCGAAAACCCTTATCTTGGGCTGGTGGTGGCTGAGATGCATGAAATTAGGCTGGTCATTTTAAAGAGCTGTTTGAAGTCAGGCAATCTAGGGTTGACTGCTGGAAGCTGTTGTATCAGCTCGAACTTCAGCATTTTACTTCTCTCGTGGAGTTTCTCAGCCTCTAAGTTTACACATTCTTGATCACAGATTTGACAAGTTTGGTTGTGGTCACGTGGATGTGTTATATTTTGTATTAGGAGATTTTCTGAAATTTAAAGGTCCACCAGAGTTTGAAAATTTCCCCACTTCGTTTCGCTAGGTTAGTGTTAGTGTTAAACAATCTGTTATTTCTTTTTCAGAAAGCGTTCTGTATTAAAAAATTATTTTAAAATATTTTAAGAAACATTTCAGCTTCTTGACCCGTTGTACCAAGGCGAAATTTCCACGCAGCCGCTTTCAAGTTCAACAGCTGAAGGCGATTGCTTATAAAAGTAATTGAACGATCACGTGAATGAGAAAAAATTATATATTGTTAGGAAGCCAAACTATTGTATACCAACAATCACTCTGTTCAATGGAAGTAGACCAGCTCGGAGAGTTGGCGTTGAGTAGTCTCAGTACTAGAACGCGTTCACACAAGCAGAATGCAAATATATTTTTCTGCTTCAAAACGCTAATAATTCGTCGCATTTCTTCAGATGGTGATTATTAATGCCTTCCAGAAAATCTATTAAAGTATTTTGGACGCTGTAAATGGCTGCCACGTTATAAAATGGACCCTATTCCACTGCTATAAATTTTAAACAGAATTTCGATGGCTCAAAATATACTGGATCTTTTACAGTTCGTTTGATGAACTGTTCCTCTGCGTCAGAACTGTTGACCAGGACCTACGGCCAGGAGAGCCTGTTCTCAGGTTTATCTAGGCTTATCTGGCGTCTCGGCTGCTCCAGCCATCGTTTACCAGCTCTTTTCTAGCCTACAAGTTTTACTGTGGTCCTCAACATCCGGGTACGAAGACGCTGAGCTTCTACTGGCCTTTACAAGACTTAAAACCTGATAAATACAAGTTATTAAAGCATTGCAAAATAAACTCGCTTATGAGTGTACTGCTCTAGAACGCGATCATGGTCACTTAGCTAGGTGAAACACAGTTTCTCTAAGAATTTATAAATATTTGTGAAGAAAAATACTAACTCGTTAATAGAAAGATTGTGTGCGCAGGAGGTTGGCGAATGATGGCTATCCATTACACAGCGGACCTGCTCTTTCTGTGTACAGATCGAGGCAGGATGAGGAGTTAGAATGATATTAGGAATAGGACAATCGAAACATACACGACAGTCTGAACGATAATAGGCTGGCTAATACTCCTTACGAACATGACATAAGAGGGTGGCACAGAAGATGATGCAGCCATAATGGAATAACTAGACAATTCTAGGGCAGACATTCAATTCATTAGCGGAGTGTTAATTATCAAAGAGATAAGAATTTAGAATAAGTGGAAATGGTAGTCATGTTTGTAAGGAGAACGACTAAGACGACGTTCCAAAAACCTTGCATATACATGGCCTCGTCAAGGTAAAATAATGGATCAAATCAAACAGAAAGAAGTAATTAAACAGACACTTAACAAGTGATTTTTGGCTTCCAAATTGGTTATTATACATGAGGAAAATTACATAACGTATACATAAGATTACAAATGTTACAGTATCTGTGGCGAATTTTCAAAGACTGACCTTGGCCGGTCTGAAAAACGTTGGATGACAGGGCCAACAATCACACACACTTGAGGTGCCTCAGAAATTAAACTAGAAATTAATCACATAGAAATGCGGGTCATTGTTGCGTTTTTAAATGATTAGGCTAAAGTGGGTCACTCTGGGAGTAAAGGCTTCTAAGAACTAAAATACGTCAAATATTGATGATAACGTACTCACTTCCGTATGGGAGGGCACTTCCAATGCAGGCCAGATGGAACCACGAGCATTGGAAACATACAAATCACTATTAACAAGTCGCTGGCTAAGCAGAAATCTACAGAAGAACAAATGATGTTTATTGGAACTCAATGTAATGTACAAGAATAAGCACTGGGCAGATAATAGGTATACACAGGAGGAATCACAATACCCCTTGACGATGCACCGGTACTTCATAATGCGATGATATAATCAAGAATAGGCTTGAGGCCGAGGAAGTTTGCATTTAAGAGCTCTCACAATCTTTCCCAGAGAAAAAAATTTCTTCCGCTACTGTTCATTACTGCCGGAAAATTCGGTATCACGAATCATCATTTTCTGTTAAATATATAATTTCGTAGAAAAAATTGCGATGGACGACTAGTTGTAAAATATTAAGCATAGGTGGATTTTTTTTCGCTGTTATACGTGAGACGAAAAGTCAATGGAGGCGTACTGTAGTGTATTCTGACCGCGCCACAACCAAGTTGCATAACCTTAGGCGAAAGGTATCCACGGAATGTCAGGCAAAGGTCACGTGTGGGTGTCGAGAGGAGGAGGGGGGTGGAGTGAAGGGGAGAACTGACATAAAATGACTTGGACACTCGTTTGTATTGACGTTCCTGCATGAGGGGACAGAAAGTGTTGGTGATGTTCCTGCATGAGGGGACATAGAGGGTCGGTTACGATCCTGCATGAGGGGACATAGAGGGTCGGTTACGATCCTGCATGAGGGGACAGAAATGGTTGGTGACGACCCTGCATGAGGGGACATAGAGGGTCGGTTATGATCCTGCATGAGGGGACAGAGAGGGTCGGTTTCGCATGAGGGGACAGAAAGGATCGGTCAAGATCCTGCATGAGGGAACAGAAAGGGTTGGTTACGATCCTGCATGAAGGCATTGAGAGGGTCGGTTACGACCCTGCATGAGGGGACAAAGAGGGTCGGTTACGATCTTGCATGAGGGGACAGAAAGGGTCGGTTACGATCCTGCATGAGGTGACAGAGAGGGTCGGTTACGATCCTGCATGAGGGAACAGAAAGGGTCGTTACGATCCTGCATGAGGCAACAGAGGGTGTCGGTTACGATCCTGCACGAGGGGAGAGAAAGGGTCGGTTACGATCCTGCACGAGGGGAGAGAAAGGGTCGGTTACGATCCTGCATGAGGTGAGAGAGAGGGTCGGTTACGATCCTGCATGAGGGGACAGAAAGGGTCGGTTACGATCCTGCATGAGGGGACAGAGAGGGTCGGTTACGATCCTGCATGAGGGTTTAGAGAGGGGTGGCAACGGTACATGAGGGGCAGGAAGGTCCTGCATCAGGCTGCAGAAATGGGTGGTCTCGGTCATAGATGAGCGGGAAAAATGGGCGGTCACAGTCCTAGATGAGTTTGCAAAAAAGGACGATCACGGTCTGAGATGTGTTGGCAAACAGGGGCGATCACGGTCCTAGATGAGTTGGCAAACAGGGGCGATCACGCTCCTAGATGAGTGGGCAAACAGAAGCAATCACGGTCCTAGATGAGTGGGCAAACAGGGGCGATCACGGTCCTAGATGAGTTGGCAAAAAAGGGCGTTCACGGTCCTTGATGAATGGGCAAAAAAGTGCGGTCACAGTCCTGAATTTTTGGGCAGCTTAGGGCGGTCACGGTCCTGTATGAGAGAGAAGAAAGGGTCATAGTACTTACAATAAATTTCATGTGTTTTACTCCAGTACGGCACCTGTTCATTCTAGAAAGGCTTGCTCTTCATCCTTCCAATGGTGTTGGTTCCTTTCGTGAAAAGCGCCCTTTCTCTCTATTATCATTGCACACTTAATAAATATTTTGTCTTACCACCGTACGTCATGCACCGATCGCTCGTATGCATTATAAATGTCATCTATCGCTCATATGCCCTATAAGTGTCACCGATTGCTCGTATGCCCTATAAGTGGCACCGATCGCTCGTATGCCCTATAAGTGTCACCGATTGCTCGTATGCCCTATAAGTGGCACCGATCGCTTATATGCCCTATAAGTGTCGCTGATCGCTCGTATGCCCTATAAATGTCACCGATCACTCATATGCGCTATAAGTGTCACCGATCGCTCGCATGACCTATAAGTGTCACCGATCACTCGTATACCCTATAAGTGTTACCGATCGCTAGTATGCCCTATAAGTGTCACAGATCGCTCAAATGCCCTATAAGTGTTACCGATCGCTCGTATGCCCTATAAGTGTCACCGATCGCTCGTATGCTCTATAAGTGTCACCGATCGCTCGTATACCTTTTAAGTGTCACCGATCGCACGTGTGCATCGTATAGATTCAAAATCTCGCCATTGCTGTTATAAAAAAATCCAACAAACAATATCTTTCCACGTCCGTCCGTTTGCTACTGAAGCGCACCACGCCTCTTGACGGGCCTCATGGAAGGCAAAGCATTACAGTTGTTGCAAAGGTCAAGTTAAATATTGCGGTGTCTGGGCACCTTCCTTCTGGGGTTTGTCTAAGTAAAGTAACCCCAATACTTTTGCTCGGTGATTTGCTTGCTCTTTGGTTGTCCATCTGGACATGGCATTATCAAAAAGCAACTGTTATAGTATTATTTTTCTATGTTTGGGGCCGTGCAGACAGGAGGGATTGTGCTATTTTGGGACCAGCTTTTAATTGGCCAACTCTCCTTGGCGAAAAGCCACCGAAAGGTCGAAGAAAATGGCAAACTCCTGAGTATTCTCGGCTGGAATACACCGTTAGAAATAGTTTTGATTTCTACAGAGAAAATCTGGTAATCTGAGCTCAGGTGCACTCCGGTGAATTTTAATGTATATTTTTCTAGCAATTTCTATGAAATCGTTTCTGGAAACTTTACCAAGTACATTTTTGTAATTTGTTTCAGAAAACATTTCATGAATAACTTTATGCATTTTTTTCTTTTGCAACTGATTTTCGATAGAAATTAACCACCGCATCGCAAGCGACTCTCCGAATATGAGGAAGCCGGTTTTGTCAATTTACGGTGGGGTTCAATCACAGGGTTTTGAGGTTTTGAGACGGTGACGTCACTACGCCACAGATCAAGAAAATCGGTGTGTTTGGAATCTATGTGCCGCTATTGTTGCTTTTTATTATTATAACGCACAGTATGAATGTTGAATTGAGTGACATCTTGCGTAACTAGTCGTACAACGATCGTTTAATCCTACAGCTCATTGCACTCTTTAGTGCACCCAACACTTTGCATCCCTCCTTCACTCGCGACTTCACCTCAGTTTCCACTAGTTCAGTTATCTCCACATGGTTGCCCAAATACTTAAAACACTGAACTTCCTCCATGAGCTCTCCATCTAGGGTGACACTCATTTTGCTCGCATCGACATTCTTCGAGCATCTCATTACTTTACTCTTACCGACGTTCACTCGAAGCTTCCTCCTCTCACACACTCTACCAAACTCAGACACTAGCCTACATAGCTTCTCCTCCGAATCCGCAACCAGGGCCGTATCATCAGCAAATAGCAACTGGCTCAACTGCCAACTCCGCCCATTCGCTTCCAATAGTTCCAAGTCATGACCCAGTGCACTTGCGTTCACCTCCCTGACCACTCCATCCATATAGAGGTTGAACATCTAGAGAGACATCACGCAGCCTTGTCTCAGTCCTACTTTCACTGTAAACTAATCACTCTCCTCGCTCCCCACTCTGACACATGCTCGGCTGTCAGCATAGAAACTCTGCACCGCTCTCAACAGATGTCCGCCCATTCCATACAAACGCGACACCCTCCACAGCGTTTTCCTGTCAATCCTGTCGTATGCATTCTCCAGATCCATGAAGGCCCAGAACACATCCTTTTCTATGGCAAGGTACTTCTCACAGACCTGTCTCACTGCAAAAATTTGATCGGTACACCCTCTACCACTCCTAAAGCCACACTGTTCCTCTCCAATTGTGCAGTCCGTACAGTCTCTAATACTTTTGATCAGCATTCTCCCGTACAACTTACCAACCACACATAACAGACAGATACCTCTCGAGTTGCAGCACTCATTTTTATCTCCTTTGCCCTTAAATAGCGGAACAATGCAGGCACTGCGCCACTCACTCGGTACCACGCCTGCCACAAAACACAAGTTCAGTAACCTCACCAACCATTTGACAATCGTTACTCCACCCTTCTTCAGGCACTCGGTCGCAACGCCATCCAAACCAGGGGCTTTCCTTGCTTTCGTCAAGCCCACCGCCTCCTGCACCTCTTCCCTGGTAATGTCCGCAACAAGTCTTTCTCCCAAAACTGGCATCCGAGCACCACCACCCACAGTGACAATGTCAGCCTCTCTGACATCCTCGACATTCAACAACTCATCAAAATACTCGCCCCACCTTTTCCGTACAGCGCCATTTTCCTACAACAACTGGCCGTTTTCATCTTTCACCACTTCCTCCTTTCACGACTCTCCCTTTCTCGCCCTCTTCACCTCTTTCCAGAACATCTTTTTGCTCTCCTCAAAATTCTGGCACAACCGTCTGCCCCACCTGGCATCAGCGTCTCTTTTGGCTCCCCTCATCACCCGCTTCACCTCTTTTCTCCTCTCTTTGTAGCTTTCATGAGCCCCCTCCGACTTCACCTACAACCACTCCTCAAACGCTCCTCTTGCCCGTGCCACCGTTAGTTTGACCTCCTCGTTCCACCATTCGCAGACTTTCCTCATGCACCCTCCCACACGACGCGCACCACACACCTTCTTCGCACATCTCAGCAACGCATCCCTTATCGTTTCCGATTCTTCCTCCACATCTCTCAGGTCCTCTCCTCTCACGTTGTCATATTCTTCCTTCAACGCCTGCTGGAACTCCTCGGCTCTACTTTTCACATTCAGTCCTCCCACTTTCACTACCTCTCTCCTTCCTCCCACTCGTTTGTTGCCCTTCCACTTCTGCTCCACTCTTAATTTACCTTCCACCAGCAGATGGTCAGACACTCCTCCACCCTCCCCTCTCAACACCCGCACACCCAAGAGCCTCCCATCCACTCTCCTCGATATCAACACAAAATTTATCAGTGCTCTCTCCACCATTGCACCTTGGGCAATCCTTACCCATGCGTACTTGTGATTATCTCGCTTCTTGAACAAACTGTTCCCGACCACCAACTCCTGCTCCATACACAGACCTATCAGGTTTTCTCCACTGTCATTTCTACCGGGTACACCATACCTTCCTATCACATTCTCCACCAATACATCTCCAACTCTCGCATTAAGATCGCCCAGTACAACTACATTGAAGTTACCTCCTAAATTCTTAATACACCCACTCAGGTCAGTCCAGAATTGCTCCCTCTACTCTTCACTCTTCTCGCTGCCAGGTCCGTAAGTACTCACAAATGCCCATCTCTCTACGCCTAACTTAACTTTCACCCACATCAATCTTGAGGACACCTCCTTCCATTCGGTAGCGCTACTAGCCAACCGATCACTCAATATCAAGACCACACCTTC
>SDVV010033334.1:0-11312 GCA_016164225.1 Gammarus roeselii
TTGCAGGCAAGTGCCCATTGGCAAACCAAGTTGTTAATAGTAATGAGCTTCGGTGAGCGATAATAATTTAAGTAAACACTGTGCTTTCACTTTCAAGGCACAATCTGACTCAAAGTTATGTTATCCTTTTTTTTTCTTATGAATGAGGTTGAGTATTATGGGCAAGCACCAAAAACAGACACAAGGACAATGACAAGGTGAAGGTACTTTATTTTTTATATTGATCCCAACTTAACTGAGTGAAGACATCCAAAGGTAATAAGAAGGGGAAAAGAAGGGAGAAAGGAAAGCCGGCAAGAAAATCTTGATGGCGTTGTCAACTTTCGGCTATCCCTAGGGGAACCTTTTTTTGGAATTTATGTGACCCGACGAGAATTTGTTTTTCTTCTCGCCTGAAGATGTTCACGTACAATGGAAATAGTGTCCCCTGGTTTTCTTGGTGGCAGCGGGCTGAAAGGCTGCACATAAAATATTTTGGCTAAAAAGGGTACCACATGGGAGATAACCACATACCATTCTGCCTGCCTCATACAGGCAGACAGATTGTGTGCATGTAATAAAACAACTTTAGATATCACACTCAGAATATCACAAGAGAAATAGCATACCACTAAGGGTGTAGCTACCAGGAATAAAAAATGGAAGTCTTAAGCTCCATAATGCTTGAATCTTACTAGCCTTGATATTACGTTCATGTCCCAGAATATGCATTCTGGATGTATAATAATTAAAAGAGATGTCAATATTTAAAAAATGTTATTTACAGTATATAGACACTATATAGCTATATATATCTATAAATAGGCATGGATCAAGATAGGGTGCTACTCAGATCTAAAGATTGCTATCATGTTAGCGTAATTGACAATCTTGTTTATGGCATTTGGCAGAGGAATCCCCCATAGCTAGCTGCTAAGCCTTTGAATACAGTTGAAATCTTGCATCCAGGTATTTACAAAAGTGTCTTGCTGCAGAAATCTGCAACTGTATTTATTAGTCTGCTTTATACTGGGGATAGGACATATTCAACACTGTTATTCTCACCTGTCTTCTGTGGAGCAATATCAAAGGGAAGCCTAAGTTGCACTGGCCCAGGCTATCTAGCCTAGCTACAGACTATCTATAGGTTTGGCCTGCAACAGAAATATTAGTTTCGGCTGATGTCTTTCTTTGCCTCTGTGGCCACAGTTTCACTTCCTTAAGTCGTTTACCATTTAGAACTTCCATAAGTCGTATACGATTTAGAACTTCCTTACGTTCGGTGCCAGAAGGAGTTTGACTCCAGTGCACTAGAAAGCCTTGGCACTCTAATCTAATCTCTTGCCTGTATTTGTATGCAAGGATATAATAACTACTGCCACGAGAACTATGTTCTTGTTCCTGTCTACGAAGAGTCTAGAAAAACCCCGCTCAGCTTGTTGCCCGGAAGGCGTTGTTGCCAGATTTGTGTCAAAGTATTTCTCTGAATCATTTATTCCTTCTGATGCATGTTCCATGGATTTTGTGCGAGGTATACATATTTATTTAGCCAAAATAAATATTTGTTGCACTGCCATCATGGTTGGAAGCAGTTTGTACTAGCTGAACGGAAATGTTGTAGCTACCTACAGAGAGATGCAACAATGAGATCAAAATATGCGATTGCTCAATAGTTATAGGTGCTTGTGATGCACGTATAATGTGATTAGTGTTATTAGGATAATGTAGGGGCAATTAAGGACATATACAAACACATTATTTTCACTTCAACACTTCAGGAAAGATGATGAGGACCCAATTTGGAGAAAGGCCAAGTTACATTCTTTCAAAATGTTTTATTCTCACCTCAATATGATTATTTGCAACAGGAAAACTCTGTATCCAGTGTGGATACGTAATCATTTACTTTCCTGTAGCTACATGCATTTCATATCATTTGCTTTACCAAAAATTTGTCTTCCTGTAGATTACAGGATTGTTCCTGTGTGTCTAGAAAAATATAATCCACAAAGTGATCCTGAGTGTTTGGTATTTTAGAGTTACTCTTTTAAGATTTTCTGCTTTCATGTACTAATGTTTTATTCATGTTTTATTATACTGGTTTAATAATGAATCTTTTAGTTCAGGTTGTAGTAGCTGAGAAGAATATTTGGGTCAACGTGAATGGAATTATGCTGGTAGGTAGCTACTTTAAATGCGATTTTGATTTTCGGTTAAATTACCATGAAGGGAAATGAGGAGGATATATTAGAAACCCATTATTCAGCAATTAAAGGCAAGATATACAATAGGTTATACGACCGGAGTAGTAGAAGTAGTTTGATTTTGTTGTCCCCCGGAGTTCCAACGCGAAGTTAAGGCAGAGTGGCAGAGTAGTTGCAGCGTAGATTACGAGTAGATTCAACATAGATTCAGAGTAAATTCAACGTAGGTTCAACTTAGATTCAGAGTAGGTTCAACGTAGATTCCGTGCAGGTTCAATGTAGATACTGAATAGGTAGTAGTAGATACCGAATAGGTTTAACGTAGATAGAGTAGGTTTAACGTAGATTCTGAGTAGGTTTAACGTAGATACAGAGTAGGTTTAACGTAGATTTAGAGTAGGTTTACCGTAGATTCAGAGTAGGTTTAACGTTGATACAGAGTAGGTTTAACGCAGATTTGGGAGGAGGGAGCAAAGGTTCCAGGATTCAGTGGGGCCTCAAGTGGGTCCTACAGTTTCTTAAGAGGGTCCCAAAGGGTCTCAAGGGTGTCCCAAAGGGCCCCAGAAAGGTCCAAGTGGGTCCCGCCAAGTCCTCCTGGTCCTCCAAGTCCCCCGGGCTCCCGAAATCCCCAGTCCCGCGGGTCCCATGAGTACCCCCCCTTCCATGGGTCACCTTGTCTCAACCAACCTCGATATATATTATAATAACAAATGCAAATTTATCACAAAATAAGAAATACTAAAATAAAGTGTTAATGATCTATAAAACGAATAATCATCTATCCCAATTATACGACCGGAGACGTAAAGGCAGGAAGTGTAGAATCCCAGTCCTCCTGGTTACAGCAGCTGTGGCAGTGGGTTATCAGCTTGGGCTCGCCAGCTGAAGGTCGTCACCTGTTATCGGTTCGTGCTTGCCAGCTTCGATCGTCAGCTGTTGTCGACTCGTGCTTGCCAGATGCAGGGCGTCGACTGTTGTCGTCTGACAGCCTCCCGCTTTACGGGTCAGGCAGAGACGTGTTCTGCTCGAGGTCACAATCGTGATCTCCAACTGGAGTCTAGTCAAGGTAAACAACTGGAGGTCGAGCCCTCGTGTTCGGTGGAGGTTTGTTGTTCCTTCTAGTCATGTGTGTTTTCACAATCCATTCTTGATCCGGACATATTAGGTGATAATTCATTACATTCTCATACGAACGTAATGTGATATTCTTATGTTAAAAATGGGAAACGCTTAACTTAGTGAAGTGAATACCATGAAGTTTCTCGGCACACATCTCAACCGTCATCTTACGTTCAAATTCATGTAGATTATATTTCAGCTCAACTTAACGAATAAATTGGTATCTTGTATAAATTAGATTATTTTCTTCCGCCAGAAGTTCTCAAAATGAAACTTAGCTTGCAAGCTGTACCAATGAAACGGAGAAAATGGTAGTCGTGCATAAATAACCTCTCTTATACAGGACACACAAGTATATATTTCAAATCGATGAATATGCAAAAATTAAAAACCATTATAGCTTCCAAATTCTGGTCTTTATTAAAAAAACTGTTCTTCTGGACCATGATACGCATCTTTTCGAACATTTACCGCACCAGTCTGATGTACATTCGTCCTCAACAAGAAATTGCAATTCTTACAAAATAACTAGGTATAAAGGTGCACTAGACTTTGAAACTTTTACCACTTCATATTGCTTGGCTAGTGTTAAACAATCTGTTAATTATCTTACAAAAAACGCTCTGCGAAAAAAAATGATTGAAATATATACTAAGAAATTTAATGTTTTCGACCAAGAAGAAGTCGATCCCATTTGCCACGCAGCCGCGTTCAAGTTCAAAACCTGGATGCGACCGCTGATCCAAGTGAATGAGCAAAATCTATATATAGTTAGGAAGCCAAACGATTGTTAACCAACAATCACCCGTTCTATGGAAGTTGACCAGCTGGGAGATGAAGCGCTAAGTAGTAATAGTACTAGAACGTGTTCACACAAGCAGAATATCAAAATATTCTTCTCCTTTAAAGCGCTGGTCATTCGGTGCATTTCTTCTGATGGTAAGTGTTAATACGCTCCAGAAATTATTTCAGACTATTTAGACGCTTAAAATGACTGCCATGTTATTGAATGGACCCTACTCCACCGATATATAATGTAAACAGATTTTCGATCGCGCGAAATTTAATGTATCTTTAATAAAGCCAAATCACTATTTTAGACGATAATTTTCAGGTACTTGAAAGGATGTTTTTTATATTTTGTTGAAAGTGTTTTCTAATGTAGCCATTATTGTACCATCGAGTGCCTCAATAAAAATAATCATTATTATTATAAGGGTGTACAATTTGTAAAATTCCATTCCTAATATAATCAAATCTTCAACCTCATTATTTACTTATGAATCGAAATTCAAACAAAATTTTGCCTTACAATATTGATGCAGTTATGTAAGTTCATATTCGTTACGTATCATGATATCTTTAATTAAATTTTCTTCAATGTTCGAGTGGTTTTCGATACATTTCTAATTTATTTGACTTCCTAGTTAAGTTAGGTCACTGCTGGGATAGGTTTAGGTCTAGGTAGGTTGCCCTTAAAACATTTCGCTTCTCCGGGCCCACATCCCGTTTTTGTGAAATAAACTTTGTTCAAAATCTAACTAAACATGTAATCAGGTTTATTTTCTGCTCGGGTGATGTTCATTTGTATTATAAATTTTTTAAGCAGATGTGGTAATAAAGTGTTTCAAGTGGGTTTTAGGTCCTCCAATAGCTTGGTCTTTGATTTCTTCATATTTTCCGTATCCGGGGAGTTGGTTACTCCCCAGTCAGCGGTGGATTTGATTTGGGCCTGATATACAGCGGTGGAGCCGTGAAAAAAATGCAAAGAAATTTCAATATTTACCATCACTGGTGAACAAACGCCCAAGTCACAACATCTGCGGGCCACCGTTCAATTGCCGTTTCCTCAATTTTTTACTTCAAATGAAGGAAAGGTTTTGCCATACAGGGTAGATTAGAGATAAGCTTTATCTATAATTTGGTAGCTTATGTTGTAGAATTCCAGTTGTTGACTTTTTGACTAGAAATGACATGTTGGAGTGAACTTTCATGTCACAAAATTAATTTAGAAAAAATAATGATTCTAATTTAGATACAGACTCTAGGTCGCATCCCCCAGAGAGGGGGGTGGCCGACGGCAAGGCCCACCTCACACCCTCATACGCTCACACTCACACAACTTAGCCTTCACGTGCTAAAGGGTCCGGCCGGTACCCCCACAACATACACTCTGGGTCACGAGTGCAGTCCGAGGATCCGTTGTTAGCAGCAGGGCCCGACAGTTTTCACTGGTTTACCCCCGCCGCGTCATAAAAGCCGGGCCCCCCCTACATACGACCATCTCGACAGCGGGATGCCAAGGGCGGGAAAGCACGCCACAGCAGCGTCAAAATCAACCATTCTCCACTCATGCCTGTTCATTGCACGCTCTCGCGTCACTTCCACATTCATGTCTCTCCTTCCTAACGCCTGCTTCACACCATCCATCCATCCACCCAAACTTTGGTCTACCTCTAAGCCTGCGACCACTCGCCTCCGCATTCATCACCTTTTCACCAATCTCCCTTCATCCATCCTCTCCATGTGCCCGAACCATCTCAGAACACGCCAATCCACTCTGTCCTCTAACTTCTTCACCATCCCTGTCCTGTTTCGAACCACGTCGTTAGTGATCCGGTCTCTCAGCGTAACTCCCGCCATGCTCCTCAGACATTTCATCTCGAAAACATTCAACCTTCTTCTCTCCTCTGCTCTCACCCTCCAAGCCTCAGCTCCGTAGAGCACAGTTGGGACAACAACACCCTCATACAGCCCTCTCTTTGCTTCCTTCACCAACGTTTTACAGCTCATTACACTGTTCAGTGCACCCAACACTTTACACCCCTCCTTCACTCGCGCTTCCACTTCAGTTTCCACTAGTTTAGTTATCTCCTCATGGGAGTCCTGATACTGAACTTCCTCCAAGACCTCTCTATTTAGAGGGACACTAATTTTACTCGCATCGACAGTTCTCGAGCATCTCATTACTCATACCCACGTTCACTCGAAGCTTCCTCCTCTCACACACTCTACCAAACTCAGATACTAGCCTACATAACTTCTCTGAATCCGCAACCAGGACCGTATCATCAGCAAATAGCAACTGGCTCAACTGCTAACTCCGCCTGTAGAGGTTCTCAATTGAATTGACATAATCCCAATAACACTAAACACATTATACGTGCATCACAAGCACCTATTCTTACTAAGCAATCGCATTTTTTCATCTCATTAATTGTATCTCTCTGTAGGTAGCTACAACATTTCCGTTCAGCCAGTACAAAACTGCTTCCAACATAATGACAGTGCAACAAATATTTATTTTTTGATAAATAAATACGTGTACCCACGCACAAAAAAACATGGAACATTCATCAGAAGGAATAAATGATTCAGGGAAAGACATTGAGACAAATATGGCAACAACGTCTTCCCAGGCAACAAAGCCTTCCCGCATAAAACCCGAAAGGGCTTTCTTAACTCTCCGGGGCTCGGAACCATGGAGGTATAACAAGTGACCTCAAAGTACATTTTGGGCAAGTGAATTGTACCACGTTCATATCAGAAAATACGGGGAGAGTGTGGTTCTACAAGTTAAAACTATTCGTTGTGGAAACGAACTGCTGCAACATGCCCAAGCTAGTTAGGAATTTTCACTGTTCTACTGATTGCAGGCACACCTAATTGAATAGTAAATGCAGCTAGATATTGCTGGTCAGTGCAAAAGGGTAACAAAACAACAAGGCTTACCTTGAGACAAAATCTTTTACCCCACAGAAGACAGGTAGCAGTAACAGTATTTTGCACTATGTTCCCACTCCAGTGTCTCGTACTAGGTTTCTAAATCTAGAGTAAAATAATAATTACATTATATATTTCTACAGTAGGATATTCCCTGTATCCACCTGGATGCAAGATTTCAACCTTGCACAAATGTACAGTTGCAGATAGCTATAGGGAATTCATCGGCCCAAGGCTGTAACAGAATATTCAAATTGGTATTCTGCTCACATGGTAGCAATCGGTAGGTCTGAGTAGCATCCTACCTTGACTGGTGCCTATGTATAGATATATAGTGTAAATAAGTAATTTTCAATTAGATAATATTTCTTACAAATACCATACGTCCAAGTAGGAGGAGAATTATGCATTCATAATCCTTGATAATGAATAACAGTAAAATTATATTGGATGTAATTTTTGAATTGTGGAGCTTAAGCCTCTCATTTTATTCCTGGTAGCTGTTAATTTACCACATGCACCCAAGCAGTCTGCCTGTATGCAGCAGGCAGAATAGTGTGTAATCATCTCTCATGTGGCACATTGTTTAGCCAATCATTTTTTATGTGCAGCCTTCATTCTATTCTGTGGATTGGCGCAGAAAAAGAACACTACCTCCGTTGTACACCAACCTCCTTCAGGCGAGACTTGAAACAAATTCTTGGCCTGGCTTCTATAATTTATAGCAAGATTTGATTCGATTTGAGCCTCCTTTCTACCAGAGCCTCAACGTGAGTCTTAATAGGCTCCCCCGTAGGGCGCGATCGTCATTGATTCAGGTAAGTCCGCACGGCCTCACGAGCGAAAATATTAGTTCTGTCAAGATGAAGTCAGTACATATTTCCATTGTGGCATATTCGCGTACGAGAGAGTAA
Source organism: Gammarus roeselii (assembly GCA_016164225.1). NCBI lineage: Eukaryota > Metazoa > Arthropoda > Malacostraca > Amphipoda > Gammaridae > Gammarus > Gammarus roeselii. Next base: position 7,940 of record SDVV010033334.1, read on the forward strand.
AGAGTTAATGCGTATCTTCATAAACTGTGTTGTTATTTCTGTGCGTAATGGGGTGGAGAGACCACCTCATTTGCACAGGTGTTTGATGTTTAGACAGTTTCGTATAGTCCGGTGTGTTTTCCGAAAGCGATAAGCTTTTTACGGTAGGTTGGGTCCGTGAGTAGGCTTTGTAGGTTGCACGGGGGATCTAGGAACGCTCGTCGGGCTGCCGCGAGTGCGTTGCAATCCATCAGTAATTGGGGTGGATGGATGATTATTCATTTTATAGATCATTAACACTTTATTTTAGTATTTTATTATTCCTTCTTGCTTGGGCTCTATTATTTTATTCTGCCCTTTTTTCATGGTGATAGATTTTGAATTGGTTATTATTATATGTATCGAGGTTGGTTGAGACGGGGTGACCCAGGGAGGGGAGGTTTTCGTGGGACCCGCGGAACTCAGGGACCCGGGGTTTCGGGAACCCGCGGGACTTGGGAGCCCAAGTGGATTTGGGGGTATCCACTTGGACCTTTCTGGGGTCCTTTGGGACACCCTTGAGACCCTTTAGGACCCTTTTGAGAAATGGCGGGACCCTTTAGAGGCCCCTCTGAATTCTGGAACCTCTGCTCCCCCCTCCCATTGCTGTAAAACCCATACACAGAAAATGTTTATGTGAGATGCTTGAGTGGAACAAATAACTATTACAGTCCGCGGATTGCTGGCGCAGAGGGCGAGGGTCGCGTCGAGGCTGGTCGAAGTGCGTCGAGATCAGTCGAAACATGTTGAGGCAAGTCGAGTTGGTCGCGACGAGCCGAAACTGGCCGAGATGATTCGAGACAAGCCGAGATGAGCTGAGGCGAGGAGTCTCGGGGGACTCGGGGAGCTCGGGAAGACCCGGGGGACATGGGTCACCCTCCGGGATTCATCGGGCTCTTTTGCGACCCAAGGGACCCTTGCCACCCCCACCCCGCCCTATCCCCTTAAACAAACAATCAGTGCAGCTTTTCTGTCCATAACGAATCTGCTCTTTATTTTTCACGATCCACAATATTATAACGCTGGAATATTTGTGCAGGAGTTCGTTTTTGTGAATGGGTATTTTTTCTTCTGTCTGTGCTCGCTCGCGCGTGCACGGACCATATGCAGTTTCTGGGGTTGACCTGAACTGCGCAGCTATAAAACCTTGTGACGCGTTGCGGTTGGAGTCCATCTAATCAGTGAAGCCATAGACCTTGTACCAATTTCGACGATGCTGTCTGTGCGCACTGTCGCGTGTGCATGTTAATCTTGGAGTTCTGAGTGGTTGGAGGCGGGGATTCGTTTTGTCTGAGTCTTTATCTTGCCTGAATAAATACATTGTACTAAAAATAAAATAGACCGCGTAGCTGTGAACATTGTGTTGCGTTGCTGCCGGAGCTGACTTTATCCGTGTAGCCGTGAACCTTGTACCAATTTCGACGATACTATCTGAGCGCACTGGCGTATGGACATATAACACATGAGGTTCTGCAGGGTTGGAGGCGAGGATTCGGTTAGTTTCATCAGAGTCTTTATCTTACCTAAATAAATAAATTGTATATATACAACTAAACCGCGTAGCTGTAAATATTGTGTTGCGTTGCTGTCGGAGCTGATGTTGCCCGTGTAGCCACTGACCTTGTACTAATCTCGACGATGCTACCTGTACGCACTAGGGTGAATACATATCACTCTTTATTTTCTAAAGGATTGGAAGCAGAGATCCGTTTCGAGTACGCGTTTTTTCTTTTGCGCACTAGCGTGCGTCTGTCATTGCTAAAATTTTCACGGCTTTTTCGAACGTTAAATGCGTTGTTCAGTTTTTTTCTCGCACACTTAGGCGTGCAAGTCTACTGGAATCAATGATCATCGAGCCCTACGGAGGAGCCTATTATGACTCACGTTGAGGCTCTGGTGGAAATTAGGCTCAAATCAAATCAAATCCATCAGTAAGTGTTTCACGCTGATAGCCACTTGGTGGCAACAGGGGCAAGGTGGCGCGTTTGGTTTTATGTCGACATCCATCAGGTGGTTGTGAGTTATCCACGTGTGTCCCGTGCACAAGCGGTTGATGAACACTAGGTCTTTTCTGTTGGTGAACTTTGTTTCCCATTCTCCGACTGAGGGTTTAAATTTATAGCAAGAAGCTGTGAAGCAACAGCGCCCTTGATTTTCTTGCTGGCTTTTCTATCTCCATTCCTTTCCCCTTCTATATTACCTCGGATGACTTCTCTAAGTTAAGTTGGGAATTTATAAGTACACAATACCAAAGATTCAATGCCTGTCCTTAAACCTGTATCTGTTATTTGGTGTTTGCCCATAAAACTCAACCTCGTTTTGTAAATTAATCGTTTATAGCAATCAATTGGGGTCAGATTGTGCCTTGAAAGTGAAAGCACCGTATTCACTTGAATCATCATCGCTCACAGAAGCTCACTTTAACTTTAACGTTTAGGGTTGCCAACTGGTAACTCTTTAACCAATGTTACCAAACTCAACAAACGCCCATTTGCTTCCAACAGTTCCAAGCCACGACCCAGCTCACTTGCGTCCACCTCCCTGACCGCTTCATCCATATAGAGGTTGAACAGCGAGGGAGACATCACGCAACCTTGTCGCTGTTTCACTTTCACGGTGAATTAATTACTCACCTCGCTCCCCACTCTGACACATGCTTGGCGGCCAACATAACAACCCTGCACAGCTTTTAACAGATGTCCACCCACTCCATACAAACGCAACACCCTCCACAGCGCTTCCCTGTCAATACCGTCGTATGCCTGCCTTCTCCAGATTCATGAAGGCCCAGAACACATCCTTTCCTTTGGCAAGGTACTTCTGACAGACATGTCTCACTGCAAAAATCTGATCGGTACACCCTCTACCACTCCTAAAGCCATACTGTTCCTCTCCAATTGCGCAGTCCGTAGAGTCTCTAATCCTTTTGATCAGCTCTCTCCCGTACAACTTACCAACAACACATAACAGACTGATACCTCACGAGTTGCAGCATTCATTTTTATCTCCTTTGCCCTTATATAGCGGAACAATGCAGGCACTGCGCCACTCACTCTGTACCACGCCTGCCGCAAAACACAAGTTCAGTAACCTCACCAACCATTCGACAATCGTTACTCCACCCATCTTCAGGCACTCAGTCGCAACGCCATCAAACCAGGGGCTTTCCCTGCTTTCATCACCTCCACCGCCTCCTTTATCTCTTCCTTGGTAATGTCCATTACAAGACAGCTTTGCGCAGAGGCAGTATCGTAACCAATGAGTGACCAGTGAGTAAGAAAACACCATCGCATACTGTTCTTCGCGTCTAAGCTCCAAAGTTTACAAGTTTCCAGGGTATAGAAACTTTTTTTTT
>SDVV010033335.1:0-11311 GCA_016164225.1 Gammarus roeselii
TTGCAGCCTGGGGTAAAGGTGATGGCAGTTATTGCCTTGGTTGCAGCCTGGGGTAAAGGTGATGGCAGTTATTGCCTTGGTTGCGGCCTGGGGTAAAGCTGATGGCAGTTATTGCCTTGGTTGCAGCCTGGGGTAAAGGTGATGGCAGTTATTGCCTTGGTTGCAGCCTGGGGTAAAGGTGATGGCAGTTATGGCCTTGGTTGCAGGCTGGGGTAAAGGTGATGGCAGTTATTGCATTGGTTGCCCCTTGGGGTAAAAGTGAAGGCAGTGGATTTACCCTACTTTACGAAAAATTCGTATTATGAGAAATTTCATCCAGATTGGCTGAAATGGCTGTCCCAGTAGGGCCTTGACGAACTTGGGCAACAGCCACCATTCCCTTGACCAACAAGATGAGGCTTTCGGAATTTGAAACTACATTTACTTTGTTGGCGAGTGTCCATTTCCCACACAAACAAATTAACCTCCCTTTAATTCATTGAGTGAGCATTAATAAGAAATAATACCGGCAATTAGATCGCATTTTTGTGATCTAATTGGCATTGTAGATAAAACCTTTCCCTCAAAAATCAAGTTCCAACAATTTTCGATTTGAATGATATAGGGAACCATTGAAAACGTACTTATACTGCGGAAATATCAAAATAACTTCACGTTATGGAATGTGATCTTTCGTATATAATCTAATTGTAGATTATTTCAAAGATGAGACCTCTAAATTGTGTACACTGCACCAGATGACAACACATGGGGGGGGGGACGCGACACTTCCGTTCCCATGACAACTTGAGAAGAGCGACTTTAATAGCCACAGCAACTATTGTTAATGAACGGCAGTCTTTGAAGGATAGTAACTGGAAACTAAGCATTGTCAGCATTACAATTGTGCAACCAGGGTGAGGAAGACTCAAGATACAATATTTCAACCGGGTCCAGAACGGGATCGTCCTACCCATTTCGATTTAATGTCTTCTTATGAATGATCAGACTAGTATTAATTGCACTGAATACAAACTTTATTTGTAAATACCATTTTATTTCAAAATTGCTCAGATATATATCCGGTCGTCAATATTGCTATAAGTATGCAGTAGAATTATTGCTATTTCAAAAACAAAATAGAGATGGACGAGCAACTCTAGACTGGTTATACTATGGGAAAAAGATCGACAAATGTGATGGTAGGTGAAGACTACGCACTCGTAGTGGCAGCTAACAGCTAACTGTTCAGGCATGAATGCCAATGGTTAAAGGGGCCAGACACAGAACCCCTTGGTTAAAAGTCAAGTTTAAAAACTATCAAACAGTTAGGGATAAAAAAAAAACATTTTTGGCGTTGCCTAGGTGTAACATATCCTAATCTAGATAAATATATGCATTACTGCACAATGTTATGTATGCTGGGTAGGGATACGGTTGACTCATTTTAATAACAAGGACATCAGCGTTTCGCCATCACTGTTATTTATATGATATTGTTCCAATCCAGTGAGAGGGCAAAATCCCCTTAGTTCAAAATATTACTTTCATTGTTCATGCATTTCCAACGTTGGCACCTTTGTCCTTAAAAATTAGACGATAAGATTATCCGCAGTAAGTTCGCTGACGAGGCCCTATTAACCTCTATGGTGAAGCCTCTGTACTCTGTATCAACCTCTGTAATGAAGCCACTGTACTCTGTATTAACCTCTGTGGCGAAGCCACTGTACTCTGTATTAACCTCTGTGGCGAAGCCACTGTACTCTGTATTAACCTCTGTAGTGAAGCCACTGTACTCTGTATAATCCTGCAGTTGAGGGGATGAGGTCATAGCCAGTAGCCTGAGCCAAAGAGATCCTCATGTTCCCTATCCTTTAGGCAGCCGTGCTGCGCTCTCAAGTCCCAGTGTGCACTCGTTGGAATAGATTCTACCCTTGTAGCGACTCTTGAATAAGTTAATGAGGGCAAAATCTGTTGACAAAGACAGAGTCGTCGACTGCGCTAAACAACAGCGTGTGTTATGGGAGAAAAAGATATGTCTGCCAAGCCTGAGCCGCCAGCTTTACTGACGACTGCAAAACACATGCGTGTGTTGGGGAGGACAATGATCTGTTGGCCCCGAGGACTTTGCTGTCAACTGCGCTCAACCCAAGCGTATGCTCGGGAGGGCAATGGTCTGGTCGCCAGGACATGCTGTGCTCCACCCCGACGTGTTTGAGAGGACTATAATGATCGGTGGATGTTCGGAAGAGAGTGCTGTTAGCTGCGGTCTTCAACGTTCCCAGCGCCGATATATTCATTTTTCCTACCTTGTCCTTCCACACTTCAATGCCGTACTTCCTCTAACGCTATTCAGATCCTACATACAATTAGTCTCTTGATCCATACAGTCCTGCTCCTCGATGCAGTTCTAGCCCCTACTGCCGTTCTGCCAAACATGTCGGTCTGCCACATGCCACCCTCCCACCGCATTTAGTTTATGTCCATGCAATCCGTTCTTTCCCTTATTCCATTCGGCCCACCCATGCCATTCTGTTCATTACGTCACCTTACCTACCGTACTGCTGTGCCCCATCCCGTCCAGCCAGATTGCTTAGATAGGTCGTGAATATTCCATCCAGACTCGTAACGCCAAAACTTGGCGGTGTCCCCATACAGACACTCTCGATACCCCTTGAACAACCATCCTAACACTAGACTCCCTTTCGTCGGTCGCAGACCAATTTGTTTCGGTGTTTGAAGTGGAGAATTATCGACTAATAAAAAATACAAGAAGAAAAAACAATACATCTGTGAAATCACGGGCATGGAGCAGCCTTCGGTATGCACATTGAAGACATGATGGAGTAGATGAAGGTTTTTAGGAGACAGCTGAAATATAGTGATGCAGGGTATGGTTGGATGTTCGAACCATGCTGTGTCAACTCAAATCAACAGGGAGATAACGTACTAAAAACCACGTAAATCCTCAATGAAATGTTTATATTTTCCTAAACTCAAAGATTAGGCAATGAATTGCAAACATCGTGTCAGTCGGAGGTAACATCGAATTGTCAAAATCGGCAGAAGAATATGTTTCAAGGCGTGAAACGATGCCATAAACCTATCTCGGGTAAAAATTCTAGATGTGTTACAGATCGGTAAGATATAAATCAGAGTCCGATCAGATCTTGCTCAGTCAACGTTCTGATTGTGTTGTGGAAGGATAGCTTGAGACACCGTATGTTAGAAAGTAATGGGGTGATGGGGGTCTGTAATCTTTGCCAAAAAGAAATAAAATTGAATAAACATAAATCCACAAGTAATGTGGGGCAACAACTGAAACAAAGTCATCGTCAAGAATATAAAAATTATAGGAAAGAAAAGGCAAATCAGACGTGCAAGTCGTCGAAGGATGTAGTACCAGGAGATATTGAAGTGAAATAAGAAAACATAGTGGGAGACCATGTGTCCGTTTGTATGAAACTGGATGCAAATATGATATACTTGTAACATTCAATCTATCGAAGTTGGAAAATGAGGCCTCTTTGCTAACTAATATGGGTCGAGAATGACAACGAAATAAATAACATATATGTTAAAGTGATATATGAAGTCAGGTGGAGGAATTAATATGTATATATCAATTACTGAATACCATACATAAGGTTAGGCTAGGTCAGGTTTTGATGGGTGTGAATTACATGTAGAAGAGTTGTAGAATTGTGTAAAAATAAATCAAGAATCATATGAATTTCAAACAAACGATGTAATTTACATATGCAAATGGATTAAATTTGCAAGATCAAAAATGGAAGTGTGTATCAAAACTGCAAAGGATAGATCAAAATGTAGAGCCAAGTTGAGTTACTTCTTATGCATAAATCCTAAAACACTGACTGAATATCATACGTAAGCGGGAAAAACCTTGAACTATGACACATAGTTCTTGGTTAAATTAGATTAGGTGAGGTTTGGATTAGTAAAAATCTTTTAACCTAACACGCCGTGAAGCTGATCCACATTAACTATATTGTAACAAAAGCAAGGGACTTTGTTCTAATGGAAAAAAATCACAGATCAGAGGTAAAATGCTACAGATGTTAACCAACCCTGTATATGCATACAAATGTGTGCACAAGTGTTTACAAGTGTAGGAAGACAACAACAGGCCTATTGGCCCAAACTAGATTGCCTTTTGATAACGTAAGGGTTAGTTTTGGAGTAGAACGTCTACGAGGCATATAGGCCCAAACTAGGTTGCCTCTTGATAGCAAGACGATTAGTTCTGAAGTAGACCGTCTAAGAGAGCTTCGTGCACCCTTTCTGTCTTTTTATAACAACAAGAAAGGGAACGGTTTAGCTATTTATCGGCGATTTATATAGAACTTATCGAGCCGCGACTTAAACGTTTCGATTGTATTGCTGTTTACATTCTCCGCTGAAAGTTTGTTCCATTCTTCGACAACTCTATATATGAAGAAATTGCGCGTGATGTCGAGTGAGAAACGTTTCCCAACGATTTTGTATCCATTGATCACTCCGTTTGTATCTAGAGTGAAAAGGCTCGATCAGTCGCCGTTTTCCTTACCCTTCATAACCTTCCACACTTCTATCATGTCGCCTCTGACTCGACGTTTCTCTAGCGAATAAAGATTAAATTCACGGAGCCTGTCTTCGAACGATTTATTCCTCAGTGAGGGAATGAGTTTGGTAGCTCTACGTTGAGCCTTCTCAAGTTTGATAACGTCTTTTCTAAGGAATGGAGACCAGAATTGAACAGCATACTCGAGATGCGGTCTAACAAATGCATTAAATAACTTGTGCATGCAGTGTTGTTTTTGAATGAGAAAGTGCGGGTTATCATACCTAGCATTTTGTTGCCTTTCTTGGCAGCATCGTTACATTGCTTGCTGCTTTTTAAGTCGTTACTAATGATGACACCTAAATCTCTCTCTTCGGTGGCAGGAATGAGTTTTTTTCCAGACATTGAATTTTCGTGTTTGGGGTTATAAGGACCTATGGGCATAACTTTCCATTTATCAACATTAAATTTCATCTGTCACTTTTCTAACCAATCAACAATTTTGTACAAAGTCTAGTTGGATCTACTGGCACTCTAGTTCAGTTTCAATCTTTGTATCGTCTATCAACTTGTTAATGTTTGAAAGTACGTTGCTATCGAGATCGTAAATGAATATAATAAAAAGAACAGGACCTAACACTGATCCTTGAGGCACGTCGCTTGTAACATTACCCCAAGGGTATGAATCTCCGTTGAGTGCAATTCGCTGCCGTCTGTCCGTAAGCCAGCATTTTATCCAGTTGTTAAGTTCGCCTCGTATACCGATGCTGTGCAATTTACTAATTAGGTGCATGTGGGGGACTTTGTCAAAAGCATTTTGAAAGTCATGGTAAATGATATCGATTGGAGATTTGGTGTCGTGGATTTCGATTATATTTCTGAAAAGGAGTAACAGATTCGTAAAACAGGAACGGTTATGTCAGAAGCCATTCTGGGAGTCGCCAATCAATTTGTTTGATTCTAAGAATTCTGTAATTTTATCCGTTATCAAACTTTCCATCAACTGGCCAATGACTGAGGTGAGACTAATTGGACGGTAGTTGCCGGGACACTCTTTGTCCGTTATTTTAAAAAATTGGGTAACATTGGCCTCTTTACATTTAGAGGGGCAGGTTCCATTTGTGAGAGATTGGGTGAAAATGTTTGATATATGTTCGGCGATTTCGTTTCTAGTCTCATCTAGAATCATGTAGATGAATTTGGTCAAGACCTGGATATTTGGTGACTTTCAATTTATCTATATATTTAATAACTTCGACGGGGAAAAAAATTATCTCTGTGGTGAGGGCTTCAATTCGTTTTGCCGCTATGATATCCTCAGAGTTGGGAAATTCCCTGATTTTTTAACGTGAATACAGAACAAAAGTTTTCATTAAGTAGAATACTCACTGTGGTGTCGTCCGTTTCTAGCTCACCAACATCGTTTTATGAGAGGACCTATTACAGATTTTGATTTTTTTTTGCCCGAAATAAACCAAAAAATATTTTCGGATCAGTTTTAGCATTGGCAGCGATTTCATTTTCATAATCCTTCTTATTACGTTTCAAGACCCTCTTTAGATCTCGTCGGCTAATTTTGTATTCATTTTTTGCTACGTCGTCATGTGGGTGTCGCTGCTTTATCGAATGGTTTGCTTTTTTTGGTGAATGAAGGCGCTGCAATTCTCCTTTCCAGTACTTGAGCTGATAGACTGCTGTTCGCCTGTTTTGGCGCGGGATATGATCATGTTCGATATTTTTAATGCAGTCAAGAAGAAGTCAAGCGATTGATTGACATTTTGTCCGAGGGTTATATTTGATGACTCCATTGACTCTCTTAAGTCATCAAAATTAGCTAATCTGAAGTTAGGGACTTTTTCGAAGTTTGTTGATGTTTTCAGTTTGAGCTCTATCAAACAGCGGATACCTTTTGTAGGTGTCTTCACTATTTGGGTCATAAACTTATCATCTGCAAGATCAATCAGACGTTAGCTGGTGGCAGTGTATTTGTCTGATTCGACGAGGGTGTTGTAAAGATCGATATCATCTGCAACCTTGCTTTTAGGGGGGCGGGAGACGAGTGGGATTTGACAATTTATATGTTTACCGACTACTTGGATTGATACTAAGTCGTGCCTGTTGTTTGGAATAGTGACTTCTAATCTTTGCAGAGTGTTTTTCACGAGAAACAGCACTCCCCCGCCCTCTCGGCCTTGTCTATCTTTGTGAAATAGTAGTTGCTATAGTAGACACGAATGACGGAATTTGTCCGGTCTACGGGAATTTACACATAACATTTCACCGCGGTAGGACGCAGTGCATGCAACCTTGACTCAACCGGTCCGTACGGGGCATTCGTGCAGAAACGGGGTGGGCGGGAGCGGAGGGTACCGGAACTGGTTTGCTGGAAACGGGTTATATATTTACATAAGGTTATTAGCATTTCAATGCTTGTGGGGATATTGCAACTTCGTTGCTTTCATAATGCACGTTCACTACTATGTCCTCTGAATATTTTTTTTAGGGGATATTGACAAACATACATTTATATGATTTTTTATTGATAATAATTTATATGTATTATTTTATATTAAAAAGGCTTACTTTCCGGATACCTTCATGATAAATTTTCAACCTCGATATCATTTTCTACGTTGCTCGATGTTGTTCAATTTTTACATGTGGCATAGAATCAATTAGTTTATTGTTATTTTTTATCCGATTGTTTTGATCAGTACCCTGCGCTAAGCTTTACTTACTTCTACAGTATCTCCTCCATTCGTTTTTTCTATGCTGTGAGATTTCCGATGAAGGAAAATAGATACAATATTTGCAGGATGACTGAAACATTCCAAGAGAAGAATCACTTATAGGTATAATTGACTCAATCGATGTTTGATTGGTGGGTTCGTAGCGGTGGGGGCTTGGGATATTTTTGTATGTTATGTTCATTTATCACTATATTTTCTTTTATAGGATTAGTGTGGTAGGTATGTCTTATAACTCAATTTTGCAGCCTTAGTGTGCGAACGGCCCTGTTTGTACCAGCCTGAAGGTAGGATTGCAGGCAAGATTCTGTGTTTTCCATCTATTTATTTCATATGTATAAAATATCTATATAAAATAGTGAGGATCATTAGTCATTGTCTTTGTAGGTTAATGTATATTTATTTCTTAGGATGCTGTATCTTCGTTACAAGAATCTATCTGCCCCATATTTTATTATCCAGTTTTGAAACATTTATATCAGTGTTCCATTGATACGTTTTTCCAATAGCGAAAATACCTGAACGATATGGATTTACTGTAACTTAAAATATTATATTATGTATACTTAGTAATGATCGATTGATTTATATTGAATTTGCGATGTTTTTGGAATTTCGATCAGTCAACTCATACAGTTTTAGGCATTTTAGGGTATTTTAGGCTTGAAGCATCCATGTAGCAAGCTATTGGTACGTTATCGCATTATTTTGGTAGTTTTATATGTATATACGACACATCTAATACGATTTAGCCGTAGTTACTCAAGTTAAAGAGATGTTAATTTATCCCTGTTTTGGATAGAAGTTGAGACTAATTTCATTAGATTTTTATACGTACTATACCGTATTTACTATAGGTTTCAGTTACGTTGCCTGCATGTCTTGGTATATTATTCGCATTTCTTGTTTGTTTGGTTACATGCTAAATCATTCTCCTTCATCACGGGTTTAATGTATGTTTTGAGTATGTTAGAGGATTTTTCTTCTTCTTGCTTTGTTTCATCTCGTGAGTTTTAGTATTAGGTCTTTCAGTTGTACAGCTTCTCTGTTGAATTTCCATCTTCAATGCAATCTGTTGGTTATTTATACAATTTAGGATATATTGCGTTTGTGTCTACAATATAGAACATTATTTCAGGTCTAATTTAGTTACATATTGTTCATTCAGAGTGTTTTATATATCTTCTTTCATCCTGATACAATATTTGACGTAGTTATTATAGATGTAGAACAGACGATTTGTTAAAAATTTGGTCTTGCTGTTAGGGTATTATATATTTATTGTACGACCATTCTTCAATATTTAGGAGGAGTTAGACTGTCCCCTAGGCAAAATCTCATTCTGTTTATGCTTGTTTGTGTAAATGGACCGATTTATTAGGATGGACACCATAATGTAGTACAATTTTTATGTGAATTATAGCAGAGTAGAGAACCTTATTTTGCTATTTTATATGTTCCTGTTGTTATGTTTTTTTTTTCCACGAGAATCATAGGAATGTATGTTTAAGAGGTGTAAGTCCATACTGCATCTTTGTGGAATTTTTGTCATTGATCCCTAGCAAATATGTAGTTTAACGTTGAGATGATAATTTTCAGGATGGATGGGTCCTAGTGTAGAGGTGGTTTATACTCTTTTGTTGTCATTTTGGAGTTCATCCATGTTCAACGTGAATTATGTACGTTCTTGTAGACGTCGATCTTGAGTTTCATGGGTTTGTAGTATTTTACTCAAGTCATCAGTAAACAGAACCCAAGCTTTTTATGGCCACACACTCTCTGAGACTCATTCTTGACCACTGTACATGTGTCTAGATTTTGGTTATGTTCGAGGCTGTTCAGAGACGATGGGTTAACAGATGCGAGGTACGCCTGTGGTATCGTATCATGACTGTGTGTTACCTCTAAATTTATTATATATCACTGTTAGATTGCTGCGAAATGACCTAGTAAAGCATTATAGAGTTCATTTTTATGCCACAGTAGGCTTGGATTTGTACTCCCAGAGGCAAAGCATCAGTTAGGTCTAGGAGTTTTTATAGATTAGAATGGTATGATAGTATAAAATAACATTTTTCACCTTAACTCAGCGTTAAATGTCAGTTATTTTCGGTATGGCTGTTATGTTAGTATACGATCTTAGTCATGAACCAGATCACGTCGGATATTGGAGTAGGGTTCATCATCTGGGTGCGGTAGGATACACCGTATATAATAATTAATCGTTGTTGCTTAGGGTAGAGTAGGAAATCTTATATAGCTATTTTTTTTAGATGATGGTGTATATTTTGATTTGACATCATAGGAATATATCGGTATTCGATATAATTTTGCCTATTTTTGTGGGATGTTGGGTATAAAATACGCTTATTTGGATGTATTGCTTCGAAAATTTGGTGTGTTTCCCCTCTCGACGTTGTATTTGGGTCCGGTTCCATATTACCTTGGAGAACTATTCTACCGGATTTGTGTTGAGTGTTAGCGTTGAAATCCTTCAATAATTGAATGTACATCTCAATTATGTTAGCCAATCGCAGGTCTTTGCTACATGCTTATTCCCGCAAGTCTTACTTTTATAAATGTTTTTATTTCGTTTGCAGTTTAGACACTTAGAAGTTTTTGATTAATTCAGGCTTTTGTTATGAGACTGCGTTCCCATTCAGAATATTTGACTTTTTCGACCATTCACCAGATCCACTTTAACATTTTTCACTGAAGGTCTGTAATGATGGCCATAATCCTAACTCATTTTAACCTAAAATTACCAAGTATTGCATATTTTTTCCCGTTTCATATTTATGTTAGGTTTTTTTCTTCATTGATTTAACCTTCATCCTTATCAAATCTAACCACTTGACCCTGTAGTTTTACCAATTTTCAGCAGATTGTGTGCCTACATTTATAATTTTTTTTTCACCTCGTTTGTTACAAGTCCCGTAATATCGACCAGTCCCGAGTAATGTTAGGTCATTGTGCTCGTTTGTGGACTTTCGTGTGCAAAACGTTTATGTAAGCTTGCCCCATACGTCAGTGAGTGTTACGAATGTTAAAGCGTTAGCAAGATTTATGTACGGTTTTACTGTTGGAATATGATTTTTTTTCGGTTGTGTTAGACGTTTTGCTCCTACCATTTTCGTCTATTATATCAAATATTGAATAAATCCACTCCAACAATTTTTTTTCATACAGATCTGCTTTGTAAGGTCCGCAATCCACAAGATATAGGATATAAACAATGTCTGAGGTACATAATTAGGGAAATATATATCAATGTCCGATAACATAGATCAAATATCGATGAATGCAAAAAAGGGTTACCAAACAATGACGAATACATTATTACCTAGGCAACTTAACCTATTCTATCCAATAGTTATGTATTTTTTAATCAAGTTTGATGGTTATGTATGATATTGATATGTATGAAACTTTCCACTAGGGCTGTATATTTATCATATCAAAAGCAGTTGAATACATTTTCTCTAATTTGATCCAGCAAAAAACCTTCTGCAGATGTTTGGATTCCAGAATTTATTGATAGCTCTGTCACATGTTCGGATGAGACTCAGCAGGTAAGATCCAAGAGAACTAATGCACTTCAATTTGTTACATTTTTAATGTGGGTCAGTTGTACGCGATGTTAGGTTCAAAGGTCTGGTCATTCTAACCAACTTAACCAATAATTGTATATTTTCATTCAAGTTTGATGGATATGTATGATATTTAGTCATTATTGTGTGCGATGTACATATCAAATCCCTCCCACACGGCTCTATTTTTTCGTAGTTTTTCTTCTAATGTCACACACCAGGTACACACATAAATGCTTTTGAACGCATATTCAAGACCGGGCATGTATTTTGCAGTGATAACTTGGCTATTTAAGTAAGGTGACATCTCTCGAAAATTTGAAATTTCATTGAAATTTTGAATATTAAATTTGTGTTATATATTTTTAACTCATGTAACACGTACATACGCTTGAATATTCACATTCACATACGTACTTAGCCCTATACAT
>SDVV010033336.1:0-11311 GCA_016164225.1 Gammarus roeselii
GAGGGTGAAGGAGGAGGAGTGAGGGTGAAGGAGGAAGTGTGAGGGTGAAGGAGGAGAAGTGGGGTGAAGGATGAGGAGTGAGGGTGAAGGAGGAGGAGTGAGGGTGAAGGAGGAAGTGTGAGGGTAAAGGAGGAGAAGGGGGGTGAAGGATGAGGAGTGAGGGTGAAGGAGGAGGAGTGAGGGTGAAGGAGGAGGAGTAGGGTGAAGGATGAGGAGCTTGGGTGAAGGAGAGGGAAATAAGGCTGTGGACCTAACTGATGCCAAGTATGGTTACAAATGTTAAGTTACGTTGCAATAATCGATGGGTGTGGCTAAGCCCTTCTGTATAAGGAATGGACAGGTCAAGAGCGAGCGCAAATATACTCTCGTGTTTGTTTCTGAGAAATGTTCCAACTTTGACATGAAAACGTAATAAAATATGCGGAAACATAAATATACTTGTGAGTGAAATATTTGTGGCAACAATCTACTCTCTATATGCTAGGCCATCTCTGTACAATTCAATGTCTCAAGTAGATATTCAGTCACAATTAGGCCACGATTTTTAGCCGTAGATGTTTATTCCAGATTATTACAGTTATTCAGACACTAGAAACTTGAGTGGGAACCATTTTTTGGTAAAACAACTTTACTATCTAATTAACTCAGTATTGCAGAGTTCCATCAATAGTCATATTCATTCCGTGTTAGCAGCAGTTTAATGGATCGCTAAGCAATCATTTACAGGCGTTGAGTAGAAATGAAGTAAATGCACCTATGAACTCAGCATTTGATAGCAAAACCTATTTGTTGAAGTGTGTTCTTATTGTTATGAGGAAATAGATACAATCTAAACCACTACTAAAGAGCAACGCTGAATTGCAGAGCTTATGATTTTGGCCAGAATTCAGGTTAAAAGGGGGGCATTCACTGGTTAATGTTCCATCACGTTACGGGAGTACAGCTCAGTCAAGTTGATATTCACTGAATAAAGTAAACAAAATACTCGATTGAAAAGACGGGTTTCATATTTGGAAGGAAACGATTCTTCCACCGCTGGTTTAACTGCTGGTGTTAAAAGTTAAGCGCATACCTATACTCATTAGGCTCCTGTTGTCTGTTCATAGATGTTCGTAGATGTGTTCGTAGATGTGAGGGACCGTCCTGCTCCAAGTGACCGGTACCTTTGTCGGGCATACATTGATTCCTCAATGTACGCAAAACAAGGCCAAATATTATCTGTTCCAAGATGTGAGGGCCCGTCCTGCTAAAGGCGACCGATGTCCCTGCCCTCTCCCACAAGGTCCGATACGCCCTCCTGTCCTCACTGTGATCTGCGGAGCGACTACGAAAGAACAGGAGGTGTTGGAACTCATTAAAGACCTCGCTCCCGTGGACAAGAGGTAAGTAAGTAAGCGGGATAGTAGGAAGATCCTTTAGAATTTAGAATCGCATTTTGCGGAGAAGAGATTTGTGCTAAATCAATCATCCTTTCGAAAAACGAACAAACAATATATTTCTAGTCAGCGACTTATTCATCAGGATTATTTCGTTACATGCCATCTTTCAGGGAGACGTATAAAGCAATTGCATTTTATGTGATTAAAATTAAAATGATTAATTTTATTGAAAATATTGCATTTTAATCGACAAATTACAATAGTTAGAAGAGTAAACATAGTAAATACATGACTGGGATACAGCAAATATGACAACAGTCCAAAGTAAGTTTCTCGTAGAAGTTGGCGTTTTGTGAATAAATGATTTCAAATTGTAACTTCAACTAGTCAAGTTCAGAACCGTCTTATGATACCTTGAGGCAAGATTACATGATCTGTTCTCGTCTCCATGGGGCTTTGAATTCCGACAATCTATACAAAACATAATTTCGGTTCGAGGTTCTGCTGGTGTAACATAGCTCACAGAATACTTAACTTTGATTAAGATGGTGGAGCCGTGGTGTTAATACGAATTCAAGTCTAAATTAAACCGACCTCAATTTCATCAATGTTGAAAAAAATTATGAGCTACATTTTATTCCATTATTTTATGAACAATTCATCTCCTAACTCGCTTTTTCAACTTGAACCTGGACTAATTGACTCAAAATTTGACTTTATTACTTAAAAATCGCTACCCATCTCAATCGTACTGAAACATTCATAATCCTTTAAGAACCCCTACCTCTAAAAAATTGCTGGTGCTCCCCAGGTTTCACCGCCTCGGCTTGCGACTGTGGCGGGGCCCCACTGTGAGGACGCTACTGCAGATGGTAACGGGTCCACTTGTGGAGGCCGGAGTTCTCACCCCCAACATGGCTAATGTCCCGGATTTGAATATGGCGGAGTGAGTGACTCCTAAGAAAATTGTTTAATCTTTATCTGTACTATACAAAAGTGCAATACACCCACCATTGGGATGTGAAACTGTTTCATAGCATTTATACTTGCTGGTTACTATGCCCCAACAATATCACTCATGAGGTCTTCTGTAATAAATAAAGATTGATAATTGGGAAGTCCCAAAATTAGTGAGAACAGGAGAAGAGATGATGCAGTCATGTAGACAAGGGTATACTATTATGCAACTGAAACATTCTCACCGATGAAGGCTCCTCGACATTCATACATATCTTTCATTGCAGTCTTCACTCTTCACTTGATCTCCAGTCTGCCTTTCTCAACAGTTTTACTTTCTCCCTACACGTATGCCCTCGTTATATTCAAAAATAATATATTATTTCTAATTTATCTACTCCAGCAGACAACTGTTATTAACCAGTTTCCTCTCGTCCAATCTCAATCCTGATTTTATCCAACAATGTCACTAATGATATTCTTTTCATACTGTCTCGTGATCTAATCAAAATTTGTCTTGAATACAAGAATCTCATATAAGAATCACTCATATAAGAATCCTTCTGATTTGAAGCTGAAGTGCTCGCTACTCAGCTTACCATGTTTTTCGGTCCATTTTAGGGCAGCTCGTTCAATATTCATCGTATTTTTTGCCCGAGAATTTGCTACATTAGCATTTTATCTTAACGTTCCAACAATTTCCCTTGTGACTCGTACTAGTTTCTCACGAAGCTTGTCTATAATTGTATTGGGTCAGGCGATATAACAACATATGTCTTTTTATAACAGGCAAACCTTGGCCGGGCTGTGCGAATTATGCGACGAGCGGCACGGAACGCAGGAAAAAGGATTATGTTATTTCTTTCAACTTCCGTGAGTTGGCTGGTGTGGGGACGATACTGAAGAGCAGGGATCCTTTTGTTTCAACTTCCATGAGTTGGCTGGTGTGTGGACGATACTGAAGAGCAGGGACCCTTTTGTTTGAACTTCCGTGAGTTGGCTGGTGTGGGGACGATACTGAAGAGCAGGGATCCTTTTGTTTCAACTTCCATGAGTTGGCTGGTGTGTGGACGATACTGAAGAGCAGGGACCCTTTTGTTTGAACTAATGTGAGTTGGCTGGTGTGTGGACGATACTGAAGAGCAGGGACCCTTTTGTTTGAACTTCCGTGAGTTGGCTGGTGTTGGGACGATACTGAAGAGCAGGGACCCTTTTGTTTGAACTTCCATGAGTTGGCTGGTGTTGGGACGATACTGAAGAGCAGGGATCCTTTTGTTTCAACTTCCATGAGTTGGCTGGTGTGTGGACGATACTGAAGAGCAGGGACCCTTTTGTTTGAACTTCCGTGAGTTGGCTGGTGTTGAGACGATACTGAAGAGCAGGGACCCTTTTGTTTGAACTTCAGTGAGTTGGATGTTGTGGGAACGATACAGAGATACAGGGACGCTGATGTTCATGCTTCCGTGAGTTGGCTGGTGAAGGGACGATACAGAGGAACAGAACTATGTTATTTGAGCTTCCGTGAGAAAGCGAGGAAGGGACGATACGTTCCTCGGAGATATGATGCTGAGTTGCATCAATAAAGTCATTTCAACTAACCCGATGCCACCATGACATCGATTGATGTCATTCAACGACTCGATTTCATTAGGCGTCCTTGTTCCCCTGAGACAAATCAGGGCTGACCTGAGTCACGAAAAGCTGAGTCGGCACCGCAGCCAGATAGACACGGCACTTTTTGTAAAGATCTGTGTTTGGCGAGAAACTCAGCAAGTCTGCTATAAAAAAAGCATGGCATTTCATAGCAAACTTTTACTGTGTCCCTAATCTTCCACAAATCAACAGTTCTGGAACTATGAGTTTGATGGTTTCTGCCCCTAGTTACATCTCTACGCCTATCTTCAAAATGTGATCCATTATCATGAACTTTCACACTAAAAAACACTAAGCCAATACGCATTTGCTTATGAAGAAGAATGCTTCGTGTAAATGTATCAACATGAATCAAACTTAAGGACATAGCACTTGCTGGATTCCGTGACTCATTAGGCTATCTTGTCGAACATCTGTTTTGTACGAGAAATTAGAGCATAGAATTTGTACCTTCAATTACAACGAAACTGAGTTCTAGAGTAGGAACAGGTCAACTAAATTCTGATGTTGCTGGAAAATGTAACTGCATTGTTTTCAGACTTTCGTGTTGTTTTCCTTTGCAATTATTCATGACGATGGTATTGGAAAGTCAGTAATGTTTCCTTTTGGGCTGACTTCGTATTGGAGCTTATACGTGCTAGGTATCGATGTCATCGAGGAGTTCCCTTATAAGAATTCTCCTCTCCTCGCCCATCCCAACGTATTTTAGGATTCCAACAAGCGTTGCTCGAATGAGCAACGCAGCAATAAGGGAGTCCGACAGCAATAAGGGAGTCCGAGATGCTCATCGAAGGTGGCATATTCGATCTGAACTCATAGAGCCAGCTGGTGCACGCTTACAGACTTTCAGAGGTCCCATCACATTGCTCGTGTCTGGCTTACAAAATCGTTCTCAATTGATATGGGAAATTGTGTCATGCCCGTCCCGTCCGAAGAAGTGTGTTTTATGTGCAGCCCTAATAGGATTATGGTATGAAAATGGTTGCAGAATAGATATAAGTAGGGACGGTCTATTTGTTGGAGTGAAAGACCACCATTGGTCAGACATACTGCATTTTAAACAGATGATGATATGATGACTGCTAAACATTGTGTGGTAGTTGATACATATTTTTTAGAAGTCATTATGATTTAGCTTGAGACCGTTTCGTTAAAGGAGTAAACTTAATAAGTATCACAAATTTAAACAGAAGTACAATATCAGTCGATGTTTTATATAAATCCTCAAACAGGCTGGATGTGCGGGGTGAGATTCCGCCGATAATTCCCATCTGAGTGTGAACGTTTTCATTACCCAGGGAGTCATGGATAGCTATTCATTACTTTGAAATGACAACCGTGACCGAGCTGCTGCCTATTCACCAACCTCCTTTCCTGACCATCGCCCCCCAACGGTCTGATCGCTGGTTAGTGGAACTGACGCTCCTCCTGGAGGCCACATCCAGATGGCACACAGGATACCTAAAACTGTTCCTGACTCACTCCTTCTGGGATTGGTCTCCGGCCGATCATGTGGTTGTCCCTTTCAGCTCGTCTAAGTAAGTGTATGTAAGACTCTGGGTTATATTTTATTACAGATTTGAGACAATGCGTGTTAGAATTGGAGGTCAAATAGTGTTAGTGATCTTAAGTGACATTTTACGGTTCTGCCAGGTGTGCTTAACGTTGTAATGACCAACATAGAATTGCCGCTGCTCAAAGATTTACTCTGGGATCAGTTCTGGTCTATGTGTGCGCGGGGGGAATCTCCGTGCTTTGTTAACTGCCATTGGTTGGGTTTGAACCAACGGACCAATCACAACCAACGGCAGGCGGTTGGACGGTTGCACTTGCACAAAGCGCCTTCCAGGTCAATCACTTTCTGTTTGCTCTGTCTGAATTAGAAGAGAACTGTGACATATAGATCTGTTCAGGTGCGCTAGTAAGGATTTTCTTCAAACTGTCACAAAGTTCTCTAACGTTTTTCACACTTCAACTGTGTTGTGCGTATTGTGCTTTTGTAGTCACGACTCGTTCTTTTTTGTATCATGCGGCTGCTTTCAAATTCAAGGAATGTTATTTTCTAACTGTCCCCGTTCGACGTCCCAGCAGTTGTTGTTTGGTCAAGTTTACTCCCATCACAATGCGTACCTCCCCACTGACCCACATGAACAGTGAAGATCATAATTTCTTTAGCTTCACAATTTGGCTAGTGTCAGGGCAGGTGAATAGGTTGAAAATAAATGTGGAAATAACTTACTCCGACGAAACCTTTATGCCTCTGCTAAACTTCATGCAGGTTGAATGAAACGACAAAAAATAATATCTAAATGCTACGACCATTTAATGGCGGTCATCTTATGTATAAACGGGTGACACTCGATATTAGTAGATCTAAGATTGATTTATTCATCATTTATTGCATTCAAATTACAAATTCTCTAATTTTAATCTACAACAAGACTTACAATTTTGTTCCTACAGTTGTGCCCCAAGCACATGCGTATAATTGTTACGGGGGATGAAACTGTGCCATGAATCTGATGAGCTTCTTGTCATTCGTATAATAGGTCGTATTGTGTAACCGTGGCTTCTCACTATTCACATAAGCGACCAACTCTTAGCATTCATTTGCGTATGGTGAGTATTCTTCTGACTAATATCGTTAATATGTATTGTTAATACATATTCATATTTCTATTATGTAAGTTTTCATCTATTTGAAATTTACAGCTTTGGACACAGCTGTGAATAAAAACAGTAGCACAAAATAGTTACCAATCGGCAACAAAGATTTACACTCAAATAAAGTTTCAATACGTTTAAAATGATTGCGCCTGTCCACTCTGATACCTTGCATGGGCTTGGATCATGTGAACACTTCATGCTATGTTGAGGTCTGGTCACGCTAACACCGTATGCTATGCAAGAGTCAGGTATCGTTAACGCCTCATGCTATATAGGTATCCGGTCACACAAACACCACATGCTATGCAGGGATTTGGTCACACAAATACCACATGCTGTGCAGGTGTCAGGTCAAGCTAACACCTAAGACTATGTAGGTGTCATGCTAACATTTCAAGCAATGCAGGTGTCAGTGAAATCAAACACCACATGCTATACTGGTGTCATGCCAAGCAGGTGTTAGGTTATGTTACCATCTCATGCTATGCAGGTGTTGGGCCACGTAAAGACCTAATGTTATGTAAGTATCAGATCACGCTAGCACCTCATGCTAAGCAGGTACCTGGCACGCAAACAACTCATGCCATGCAGGATTGCAGCTGTCAGAACACGCTAACACATCATGCTAGGCATGTGTCAGGTCACGTTAACACCTCATGCAATGCAAGATTGCAGGTGTCAGGCCACACTAACTCTTCATGCTACGCAGGTGTCGGATCACAGTACTGGTGGCGTGTCTCGACACCGGGCACGGCCATGAGGCTCTGATCACCAGTCTGAAGAGTGTGACAGAGGGAGAGATGGCAGAAGAAGAGGTGAAGAGTGTGACAGAGGGAGAGATGGCAGAGGAAGAGGTGGCTCTCTTCATCAGCGTAACCAAACCGCGACTGCACCAGCTGGCCGGGCTGAAGACAGTGAACCATTGTTTGGGTTAGAGCAAGCCTATCAGTTTACCTCACAATGATCTTTGCCCAGCAGTTTCGCCCATATGTTGGAGCGCTGAACCTAATGATGATGCCTGAGCATGTTATTGTTCATATAATATGTAACTTGGTTGTGTTGGTTCTCAGAGCAGTGCAGTATTTTGCATTGATTTGGCGTCTAATAGCAATAATTTGTCGCCTACAACAATCAGGCAACACTAATTTATAAAGTTTAATTTATTCATAATATTTTGGTACAACAAGTTTTGGGATACGCAGAAGTTTTCATTTTTACTATAAAACTAACTTGTGGGTAGTTTCTATAAGTAAAAAAGAAACTAAATTTTCCATCGTGGAATATAAAGTATTATTAAACCTGGACAAAGCTCCTAAATGAATAGCGAAAATGATCATTAATTTTTTTTTCATACCATTAAATTGTGAACAATTTTATTGCTTATGAACAAGTGAACTCAAATTAGTTTTTATTTAGGAGGAACCAGACCGAGCATTTATTAGCAAGTAATCCTGACAGCGTATTGATGTACGCGCGACCCTGACAGTGTATGTGAGAACTGGCCCAACAACTAGCTAAAGTGTATTTATTTGAGACGTCCGCTTAGGCAACCCATAATTTCTGGCTGCCACTGTTCAAAAAATAATGGTCGTTGCGATTTCTACTTCTTGGATGAACAATTAAATACTATGCAAGTACCTCATTTTCTTTCCACTCTATAATCAAGTCACCCATTGTCACACTAAGACTGCTCTGCAATGACGCGTGGCTCGGATTATGACGATTGCTCTTCATTCTATAATCAAGTCACCCATTGCCACACTAAGACTGCTCTGCAATGACGCGTGGCTCGGATTATGACGATTGCTCTTCATTCTATAATCAAGTCACCCATTGTCACACAAAGACTGCTCTGCAATGACGCGTGGCTCGGATTATGACGAATGCTCTTCATTCTATAATCAAGTTACCCATTGTCACACTAAGACTGCTCTGCAATGACGCGTGGCTCGGATTATGACGATTGCTCTCCATTCTAGAGCACGATTGTTTCAAGAAAAACTAATAGTTATCTAGAGAGGACTGGCACTGATGTACTCAACGAAAGTTACGTCTATCAGCCGCAGCGGGGATACATAGTGTTTCAGACGCTTTCGTGTTTATTTTGGCAGAATTATGAGTGCCGTATAGCATTCAAAAGAACTTTGTACCCTTATTCCCAAAAAAGTATGCATGTCTCTGATCGTTCTTTTTGAATTTTTTTTTGTGAAATCACAGTTCCTCGAACAGTTATGATGTATTTATGACGCGTGATACATAATAAAAAAACTCCTGTAGAGTTCTACAAACCATGTTTTTTTGCATTCGAATTTCGAACCTGTTTATCCTCCCTCAGTATTGAAGATACCCTACCTTGTAATGCATCATTGAAAACGCACTATTGAATACTACAATGGAGTGCGATTTTTTTCTATAGTCGGCTCTGGGAAGTGGTAGAAGGCGTTTCGAAATATTATATGTTTGTAAAAAAATCTCCGTTGAAACGGTCTTCTCCTAGCTCTTGTCCTCTGGAAGAGGTGAACAGCGCGAACTCCAGCAGAAGAGTTGCTTGGGGATTTCGAATTCTGATTGCTTTGCATGGTAACTGTCCACTGAACTTCAAACTGTAATCCTAAAGGTACAATTAGCATAGCTAATTCCTGCTAATTTACCGAGACACGATAGTTCTGCTGTGGTGGACAATGTCAGTATCTGTAGTTCATACAAGATTTACTCACCTCCGAACAGCGACGTGGTAGTAACTGTGATTGAGTTCACGATAAAATGTAAAGATATTGGGCATAAGAAGCTATTCGAGTCAGTGAATCTACGAGTTCATTTTCCGGACTCATAATTTAATAGAAGTATCATAATAAATTCAATAGCCGATGGAGAGGGGAGGGGAGGCATGACACCGTGCCCACTCCCCCTCCCTCGATGCGCTTCTCACAAGTTTCATGCCCTATTATAGGCATTTGGTGACTTCTCTCTCTTGTGTTAGTGAAATGTGTTTGTTTCAAACATATGACGGCTGGGTATTAACCCCGCATCATTTGTTGTTGACGACATGTAAGCTGAAGTGTCCAAACTGTACGGCGCATTTTCCAGAATTGAGAGCACTCCATAACGTGACCGACAGCAGCCGGGCTAAACGCCCCCTGCCAGTGGGGAGGCGTCGTCCTTCCTCCCTCACTGTGGTCTGTACCTCCACTGCCGGGGTGGCGGGGGTAGCGGGGCTGATAGAGGACCTCGCCCCTGAAGACAAGAGGTGAGAAAGTGAGATCGCAAAACAGTGTGCTGTTTTGTGTCTGTAGGTACAGTCTCAAAAGTACGACTGAAGTGTGGTTCTCGCTACGAGACTGCGCTAGCAAATACTGAAATGCCAACTTACGTTTGAAAGTCAATGTAATCTTTCACAAAAATTCTTTAAAATTATTTCAACTTTCAAAGTCTGAGAAACCTCACGTTTTTTATTCATATGAAACTCATCAGAAAATTGAATTTGAATTCCCGCTACGCGCGATCGAATCTTGGCGAGGACTGAAATTTTTCCCATGATGAATTCACTGTTCATTTACATAAGTCTCCCAACTTCAGAAGTTGTTGGTATGTTCTCTATATCTGTTTATATTTATAGTGCGCAGTGCCATCAATGATGTATTGGCAAAAAGTTCAATAAGCCACACAATAAAATAGTATAAGCATCTAGCTATGCCGTCCTCAAGGCTGTAATAATAGAGGTATATTATTTGTATCAGATTTTAAATTATTATTGAAAGTTTTGCCTGTGCTTTCTGCTGCTCTATAAAACAGAACACTTCAAATTTTCCCACATATTTACTAAACAATTAATATGTGTAGCACGGGTATTTTTAATACAACTGTGTATTTATTATCTTGAAATTTGTACATTAATGCCTCAATTTCATCATCGAAACTGCACTCCTCTTTGAGCGTCGCTCATGACCAGGGCAGAGATGAGATGAAGCAGCAGCAGGATCACTTTAGAGCTTTTGCATGTCTCACCGCAAGATGGCATCAATGCCTGCCGAGCCTGCATGTCTGACCGCAAGATGGCATCAATGCCTGCCGAGCCTGCATGTGTGACCGCAAGATGGCATCAATGACTGCCGAGCCTGCATGTCTGACCGCAAGATGGCATCAATGATTGCCGAGCCTGCATGTCTGACCGCAAGATGGCATCAATGCCTGCCGAGCCTGCATGTTTTACCGCAAGATGGCATCAATGACTGCCGAGCCTGCATGTCTGACCGCAAGATGGCATCAATGACTGCCGAGCCTGCATGTCTGACCGCAAGATGGCATCAATGCCTGCCGAGCCTGCATGTGTGACCGCAAGATGGCATCAATGCCTGCCGAGCCTGCATGTCTGACCGCAAGATGGCATCAATGACTGCCGAGCCTGCATGTGTGACCGCAAGATGGCATCAATGACTGCCGAGCGTGCATGTGTGACCGCAAGATGGCATCAATGACTGCCGAGCCTGCATGTGTGACCGCAAGATGGCATCAATGACTGCCGAGCCTGCATGTGTGACCGCAAGATGGCATCAATGACTGCCGAGCCTGCATGTCTGACCGCAAGATGGCATCAATGCCTGCCGAGCCTGCATGTTTTACCGCAAGATGGCATCAATGCCTGCCGAGCCTGCATG
>SDVV010033337.1:0-11311 GCA_016164225.1 Gammarus roeselii
TGTTGCTGTCTTTCATGTTTGCTGTTGCTGTCTGTCATGTTAGCTGTTGCTGTCTGTCATGTTAGCTGTTGCTGTCTGTCATGTTAGCTGTTGCTGTCTGTCATGTTAGCTGTTGCTGTCTGTCATGTTAGCTGTTGCTGTCTGTCATGTTTTCTGTTGCTGTCTGTCATGTTTGCTGTTGCTGTCTGTCATGTTTGCTGTTGCTGTCTGTTGTCTGTCATATTAGCTGCTGCTGTCTGTTGCTGTCTGTCATGTTAGCTGCTGCTGTCTGTTGTTGTCTGTCTTGTGTTAGCTGCTGCTGTCTGTTGTTGTCTGTCATGTTAGCTGTTGCTGTCTGTCATGTTAGCTGTTGCTATCTGTTGTTGTCTGTCATGTTAGCTGCTGCTGTCTGTTGTGGTCTGTCATGTTATCTGCTGCTGTCTCTTGTTGTTTGTCATGTTAGCTGTTGCTCGGAACATCAGCCGACAGAAAAGTTTCTATGATTCAAAAAGAAAAATCTCACGGTCAGGTCATGTTAGGGTGGGTCGCTTGGTTTATTCTGTAACAACGAGGAAAGGAGCAACGAGTTAAACCCTCAAGTGCTAAGCTCTTGACAACCTCGAGACTAGAGTTTAAGCCACAAGTCGAAGCGACAGTTGAAACAAGCATTAAGGCTAGATGCTTAACATCTAGTCCTAATGCTGGATGTAAAGCAACCACAGCAGTGATTGTAACCAGAAATTGACAGCTCGTGGTACTCCCTTTGCTGCCTGCTGGTGATTAATATGAGACTTGTAACCTTTGACTAGATAGTACGTCAAATGTGTCTACGTTTATTTCACCTAATTTGGATACTCGACAATAAATCTCGAAGGATAATCTGATGAATCAACATTCATATTGCATGAGTACTCGATAGAAAACATTTTTGGTGTCGAGGATTCGGTGAACTCCACTGCCCTTTTGGCTCTACAAGCCAATTATTGCACGTGTAATATTGATTGCTATTGAATAAGTCGATGAACGGGAGGGGGCTGGACGATGAACAGTTTGGCAGTAATGGAATATATAGCTTCAGTGGAAGGAGCTGATCCCCTCTTTCTTACCTCATATACGGAGAAAGAAGCAGCAAATGTAGAATAAGAACGCTTGCTGACGTCATAGGTGCAGTGGGCCGTTGAGCCCCTCCCACTGCGGCTACCTTCGCCTTTATTATAACGTTTGGGGAATAGCTCCTCACTCCTCTGTGACGGAGAGAGGAGGCCAGTTCCTCACTGTTTCGCTGTGACAAGGCGAGGGGGGCAGCTCCTCACTGCTTCGGTGTGACAAGGCGAGGAGGGCAGCTCCTCACTGCTTAGCTGGGACAAGGCGAGGGGGGCAGCTCCTCACTGCTTCGGTGTGACAAGGCGAGGAGGGCAGCTCCTCACTGCTTAGCTGTGACAAGGCGAGGGGGGCAGCTCCTCACTGCTTCGGTGTGACAAGGCGAAGAGGGCAGCTCCTCACTGCTTAGCTGTGACAAGGCGAGGGGGGCAGCTCCTCACTGCTTCGATGTGACAAGGCGAGGAGAGCAGCTCCTCACTGCTTAGCTGTGACAAGGCGAGGAGGGCAGCTCCTCACTGCTTAGCTGAGACAAGGCGAGGGGGGCAACTCCTCATTGTTTCGGTGTGACAAGGCGAGGGGCAGCTCCTCACTGCTTCGGTGTGACAAGGCGAGGGGCGCAGCTCCTCACTGTTTCGGTGTAGCAAGGCGAGGAGGGCAGCTCCTCACTACTTCGTTGGGACAAGGCGAAGGGGGCAGCTCCTCACTGCTTCTGTGCAGCAAGGCAAGGGAGTCAGCTACTCACTGTTTCTGTGTCGCAAGGCGAACGGAACAGCTCCCCACTGCTTCTGTGTAGCAGGGCGAGGGAGGGAGCTCTTCACTGGCTCTCTGTAGCAAGGCGAGGGGGGGCAGTTCCTCACTGCTTCTGTGTAGCAAGGCGAGGGGGGCAGCTCCTCACTGCCTCTGTGTAGTAAGGTGAGGGGGTCAGCTCCTCACTGCCTCTGTGTAGCAAGGTGAGAGGGTCAGCTCCTCACTGCTTCTGTTTTGGGGTGGGCGTGGGGGGCAGCTCCTCACTACTTATGTGTAGCAAGGCGAGGGGCCAGCTCCTTACTGCTTCCGTGTGGCAGGGCGAAGGGCGCAGCTTCACACTTCTTCTATGTAGCAAGGCGAGGGGAGCTGCTTCTCACTGCTGCTGCGTGGTAGGGCGAAGGGCGCAGCTCCTCGCTGCTTCTGTTTAGCAAGGCGAGGGGGCAGCTCCTCACTGCTTCTGTGTGGCAGGGCGAGGGGAGGAGCTCTTCACTGCTTCTGTGTAGCAAGGCAAGGGGGGGGGGCAGCTCCTCACTGCCTCTGTGTAGCAAGGCGAGGAGGACAGCTCCTCACTACTTCTGTGTAGAAAGGCAAGGGGAGCAGCTCCTCACTGTCTCTGTGTAGCAAGGCAAGGGGGGTAGCTCCTTACTGTCTCTGTGTAGCAAGGCAAGGGGGGCAGCTCCTCACTGTCTCTGTGTAGCAAGGCGAGGGGGGCAGCTCCTCACTGCCTCTGTGTAGCAAGGCAAGGGGGGCAGCTCCTCACTGTCTCTGTGTAGCAAGGCAAAAGGGGGAGCTCCTTACTGTCTCAGTGAAGCAAGGCAAGGGGGGCAGCTCCTCACTGCCTCTGTGTAGCAAGGCGAGGGGGGCAGCTCCTCACTGCCTCTGTGTAGCAAGGCAAGGGGGGCAGCTCCTCACTGTATCTGTGTAGCAGGGCGAGGGGGGCAGCTCCTCACTGTCTCTGTGTAGCAAGGCAAGGGGGGGGGGGCAGCTCCAAACTACTACAGATTCGCTCTGCCCATCACTTTGATGCTCGTTATGAATGTTTTATGTTTGTATTTCGTATAACATCTTTTCCTGGTAACACCCAACATTTATTTTAACAATAATCTCGTTGGTTGCTTGCATACGTTCAAGTAACGGATGCTGAGATACTCGCCAACTCCGTTACATTCGTCGTCGATAAATAGCGCGATAAATTGATTGGACAGGTCCGTTGACAGACTATTTTTTGCAATACAAATGTTGCGCCTCTTTTGCTGTTATGCGTGCGTGGCTTCAAAGGTAGGCCGGTAAAACTCTGCAGACACGTCATTTCATGTTCGACAATTTTTAAATCAGTTGGCCTCTGAAAATGTTCGCAAAAATATTCCCAGACGATTTAATGTGCTTGAATGATTCGATGACCATCGAGGTCTTATGTAGTCTCTTAATAATATTTTGATTCATGTTACGAAGCCTTAATGGTTACAACGGCTTCTGTTGGGTTTATTACATTGCACTCTGTTGTTGGTCGCGTTACAGAGCCTTCTGTCGGGTCGTGGTACAGTGCCTTTGTAGGGTCGTGCCTTCTGTTGGGTCGTGTTACAGCGCCTTCTGTTGGGTCGTGTCTAAGTTTCCTGGTCGTGCTGTAGCGCCCTCGTAGGGTGGTGTAGGTATGAACAGTTTCTAGTTTAAAACCTGTAAGTATTGATGGACACGATCAGTGACAGTCTGCCGCCGCTTAATAACTAAGCTTATGGCTGCTCATTGTTCAAACAGGTCTTTATAACTTATTCCATGTTGCAACTGCAAATGTTGGAATAATATTACAATCATTATCACTTTATTGTCGTATTTCTTAAGTTTCTTCAGTTTGTCGTATACGAAATACAAACAGTTTGTCGTTTTTCTTCGTCGTATTTCTTCAGTTGTCATATTTCTTCATTACTTCAATCGTATAATTATAAACTTTCTATAACCACCTTTATTCAATCCCTTTATTACAAGCATTCTAATACCGCATATCTTCAATCCCTTTATTACAAGCATTCTAATACCGCATATCTTCAATCCCTTTATTACAAGCATTCTATTACCGCATATCTTCAATCCCTTTATTGCAAGCATTCTAATACCGCATATCTTCAATTCCTTTATTACAAACATTCTAATACCGCATATCTTCAATCCCTTTATTACAAGCAATCTATTACCGCATATATTCAATCCCTTTATTACAAGCATTCTAATACCGCATATCTTCAATTCCTTTATTACAAGCATTCTATTACCGCATATATTCAATCCCTTTATTACAAGCATTCTAATACCTCATATCTTCAATCCCTTTATTACAAGCATTCTATTACCGCATATCTTCAATCCCTTTATTACAAGCATTCTATTACCGCATATCTTCAATATCATTTAAGCCGAGTAGTCATTCCCTCGACTATAATTTATTAGAGATTGGACCCATTGTTTTTCCATTTATACGCAGTTTTACTACCCCAAATCATTCCCAATTACAAAGCACAACAGAACCGACTTAAGCAAGCAAACTTAGTCGCACTTCAAATGAACGAAGCGTATGCAAACTTAGTCGCACTTCAAATAAAAGAAGCGTATGCAAACTTAGTCGCACTTCAAATGAACGAAGCGTATGCAAACTTAGTCGCACTTCAAATGAGCGAAGCCTTGCAAGCTTCTTGAAAAGCCGGCATAGCTGCTTGGATAATAATTCTCTTTCCATAGCGTGTCTCTTGGTTGCTGAATGAAGACGTGTTGAACAGGGAAGAAGCCCATACAGCCTATGGTAAAGAGGCAGGCATGGAAGGGTTGCTTCAACCACACTCGTGAAATAAAACGTGTGCAACAACTTTTATAGAATAAAGGAGTAGAACTGAATACTGTTCTCGTGAATGCTTTAAAGTGGATCCAACTCGACCTCATTGTGGTCCAACTCGACCTTATTGTGGTTTGATCCTGTGTTTACAATCTGATATCAGTTTTTATCGCCGAATGTTATCGTTTACGATGCGTTTTGTTTCCGCTGGAATGAAATGACAATATCCCTGAACCAAAATCTTTCGTCAGAAGCTTAACATCCATTTTGAACTAGTTTTACGCGTTGTTCAGCCTCTCGCCTTCTAAAGCACTTAAGCTGTCTGTTCTTGGTGTTCTCTTGAGGCGTTATTTTTGTGTCAAATAACGTCGAAACCTAATGCCATTTAGTGTAGAGACTCATTGCGTTTATTGACTGTCATTGAGTTAAGACTGTCATTGACTTGAGACTAATTGAGTTATAGACTGTAATTGCGTTTATAGACAGGCGTTGAGTTTTGACTCCTTGAGTTATAGACTGGCGTTGAGTTTAGACTGTCATTGGGCTACCTGTCAATGTCCCCGACTGTGTGTCTGTCACCGACTATGTGTCTGTCACCGACTGTCAATTATTTTTAATGTCTTGATAGTCGATATTTACTCAACACGTCATTGATGAAGCAATGTCGTTACTTTATCACGAATTACTATGCTTTATAAATTTAAACTTCGGTAATCGGTCCAAATTTGAAACGGAGTAAAACGACACAATGTCTAACTGCTTTACTTTAAGGTCAAAGTTTTCGGACAATACAATGTCCCTCATCAGCGACAAATAAAACCTGAACTGCAAAAGAAGAAGGAAAAGTTTTAACATCAGTCTCAAAAATTTAAACTTGACGCACAGTTGTCAGAAAAAAGGTGGACTACAAATGTAATAAATTAACAGGGTAAAAAGCATCACAAGTTTGGAGGCAAGATATTATTCATTATTTGTCTATGAGATTTCAGTAAGATGTCTCGAGTGACTGCATCGACCGAACAATCTCCAGGCATTGTATTCATAGTAGTTAACTTTTTGATCAAACTGGATTCGATGAGTAATCTTTCCTGCTTTGAATGCGACTTGAACGATACTCAAGCTGTATCCCAATTGATACGGTGGTCGGTGTCCCTAACGTGACAACATTTTACGCTGTTAGTTAAGGCAAGCCATCCTCACTATCCGGCGATCAGACGCACATGCATTGTGAGCGTCTGACTATGTCGTTGTTGACTGTTTAAGAGCAAAAATACGGTTTGTTGAATTTCAAAAGTCTGAGAGTTTTGCTTGATCCCCAAACGACTTC
Source organism: Gammarus roeselii (assembly GCA_016164225.1). Classification (NCBI taxonomy): domain Eukaryota; kingdom Metazoa; phylum Arthropoda; class Malacostraca; order Amphipoda; family Gammaridae; genus Gammarus; species Gammarus roeselii. The sequence continues at coordinate 5,976 of SDVV010033337.1, forward strand.
CAAATATGATGTGGGAAGCCTGGCTCCTGACAGAAATGTGAGACATATGTTCCTCAATCGGACCAATAAGGCACTATATTTAAAATGGTGACTGCTCGTGATCAACAATGCTTTGATTGTTTCGTATTGGAACTGCTGCTCGACAGGACGGGGAAAGTGTAAAAAAACGTTTATATGGATCAATTCAACGCTGCATGAACTTCACGGCAAAGGTAGCTGACGACGGAAAATTCACGAAGAAGGATCACATGAAGCCTCTGCTAAGCAAACTTGACTTGTTGAACATGAACGAACGACTAGAACTTCATGAAGCTATACGTGATGACAAAATCCAAAGCTGTGGTTTCCTAACAGTTTTGTTTTATCAAATCGTAGATCAGCCACACTTGGTCAACGCGGTCTGGTTTGGAATCGAGTCTAGGAAACCACAGACTGGTGAAAAGACGTTTTAAATGCCAGGCCTAAAGATTTTCAACTCTCCATCAACTGACGGCAGAAATTCCACTAATTTATCTTCCTTTGGAAAAAATGCAACCCCCTCCTGCTCGCCCGGCGGCAAGTATTGTCAGAATAGAAAGACCTAAATTGGTGTAAAATATGTAAGGCGCTTTAAAACTTGGTAGCGGGGGAACACCAGATACTCAGAACATGAAAGATTCCAAACCTGAACCACCTACATCTTCGAACCTCCATCATTGTCTCAGTGAATTTATTAGAGTATCTCTTAGCCTTCGAAATCAATAAAACTCTGCTTTCAGACCAAAATTTGATCGAATAAATTTTGAGAAAGTACAAGGAAAATATAATTTGCTTCGAGAACTTGACGTTCCGGTAATTAAACTTCTTCAGTGCCGAAATAAATTTAGCAAGTGTACACAAGCCACAGTCTAATATTGATGGAAAACAACTCCTTGACCAGGCAAACGGTGTTTAGGAAACAACGAAATGACTGATGATATACTGTTGCAGGTGTGTTTACAACTGCCTCCAAGGAAGAAGAAGAAAAAACATGTATTATTAAGGAAGTAAAACGTTAAAAAATCAAGCAACAGAGCACTGAACTGGGCAAAGATGAAAACCCTCACTGGCGCAGAAAACAAGGAGCTATCTTTTCAATTGAGAAGCGGAAATAAATTATTCGCATGAGTTAGAAAGGAGACAAAATTGAAACAAAGCTTTCAAAAAATAACTTAATGTCAAGAGTTTCTTTGATTACGCAGCCGCGGAAGTTTTGACCTACAAAACTAAAATATACACCTCAATTAGTGAATCCTGTCAACGGTTAGACGAAAGCAAGGCAATAAGCGAAGTATTGAGTGAAAATTAAGAACCAGTATTTAGAACCCCAAGGGTTACTTGGGGTGGATGAATGCTTATTGATTTTATAGATCATTACCACTTTATTTTAATATTTTTTTTCCTTTTTATTTCGTGTGCTCTATTATTTATCTGTGCCCTTTTTCATGGTGATAAATTTGTGATTATTTTTATAATTGCGTGTTGTTAGACGCCCGCAGAGGCTCTAGATGGACTAAGCGGTGTGTTAGTTAGTCTAGTCCAACCGACAGTGGGTGAACTTGCACTCTCCCGGGCGCCTAATAAATTTCTGAGCACAGCTGGGCGTTTTGATGGCTAAATGGTGAAACAATGTTGCTGTTGACCTCCCTACGGGGGAGTCTGCATTAACTTCGCGTTGGGACTCCGGTGAAACATGGAAGCAAATAATGAAAATAATAAAAAATACAATGTTGATGTTGATCTCGAAGAGTGAAAGTCTTGAGTGGCACTGTGAGTGGAGGGGAGGAGGCGAGTCGAGGCGAGTGGAGACGAGTCGACTGGCGAGGCGACGAGTCGGGACGAACCGAGGCTGGTTGAGACTAGGTGACGCGGGAATGGAGGGTACTCGTGGGACCCGCAGGACTCGGGGGACCCGGGGGTTTCGAAAACCGGAGGTCTTTGAAGGCCAAGAGGATTTGGGGGGGGACCCATTTGGACCCTTCCGGGGCCCTTTAGAACACCCTTGCGACCCTTTGGGACCCCCCTGAAAAAGTTTGGGACCCGCTTGAGACCCCTATGAACCCTGGGACCCCTGCTTCCCTATCCCCACGCTGTTAAAACCCACACACAGAAAAATGTTTATATGTGAACTGCTCGAGTAGAAAAATTACCTAGTACGCGGGTTACTGGCGCAGAGGGCAAGGGTTGCGTCGAGGCTGGTCGAGGTGCGTCGAGATCAGTCGAAACATGTTGAGGCGAGTCGAGTTGGTCGCGACGAGCCGCGACTGGCCGAAATGATTCGAGACAAGCCGAAGTGAGCTGAGACGAGGGGTCTCGGGGGACCCGGGAGATCGGTAAGACCCGGGAGACTTGGGTTACCCTCCGGGATTCTTCGGGCTCTATTGGAACCCAAGGGACCTCTGCCCCCCCCCTCCCTCTAGCTTATCGATTTAAACAATGAGTGCGAAATCAATAATCCGATCAATTTTTCTGCCCGTGATGAACCTGCCCTTACTTTCTCTTCATGATCCACAATTTTGTCATGTATACTAATGCTGGTGTATTTGTGCGAGAGTTCCTGCTTGTGATTTTGTGAAAGGGGTGTTTTTTCTTCAGTCTGTACTCGCTCGCCCGTGCACGGACCATATGTAGTTTCTGGGGTTGACCTGGACTGCGTAGCTATAAAACCTTGTGACGCGTTGCGTTTGGAGTTGATCTAATCCGTAAAGCCATAGACCTTGTACCAATTTTAACAATACTATCTGTGCGCACTGGCGTGCGTGCATATTACGCATTGAGTTCTGAGTGGTTGGAGGCGAGGATTCGTTTGGTCTGAGTCTTACCTGAATAAATGAAGTGTACTATAATCGACCTAGACCGCGTAGCGTTCTAGGTTGTGTTGCGTTGCTGTCGGAGCTGACTTTGTCCGTGTAGCCGTAAACCTTGTACCAGTCTCGATGATGCTACCTGTACGCACTGGCGTGCGTACAAATTACTCTTGAAGTACTAAATGTTTGGAAGCGGAGGTCCGTTTCGTCTAAACTTTTGCTTGTGCGCACCAGCGTGCGTCTGACAATGCAATTTTTTTTCACATTTTTCTAACATTAACAGCGTTGTTTTTCTCGGATGGTTAAACTCTTAGCAACAAAATATATATAGCTCGACTCTTAGCAACAAAATATAAATGACTCAACTCTTAGCAGCATGTTATTAGAAGCTAGTAAGTGAAACACGTAAACCGAACTACTGGAGCAATTTCAAAATCTTTTTTTGAAACATAGCGCAACATTTATAAGTGACCAAAAAACATCCGTTCAAGCCTTTATGTAAGCATTCGGTGCTTTTCGGTCATTACAATACAACAGCCACATAAACAGTCATTGTGTGACTGTTTGTTAGTGAATATAACAGATTTAGCAATTGCGAAGGCCTTTGAAATGCTAGACTACAGTATACTGTTATCATAGTTACTGTTATGATACCGCATACTGTTATCATAGTTACTCTTATGATACCGCATACTGTTATCATAGTTACTGTTATGATACCGCATACTGTTATCATAGTTACTGTTATGATACCGCATACTGTTATCATAGTTACTGTTATGATACAGTATACTGTTATCATAGTTACTCTTATGATACCGCATACTGTTATCATAGTTACTCTTATGATACAGTATACTGTTATCATAGTTACTGTTATGATACAGTATACTGTTATCATAGTTACTGTTATGATACCGCATACTGTTATCATAGTTACTGTTATGATACCGCATACTGTTATCATAGTTACTGTTATGATACCGCATACTGTTATCATAGTTACTGTTATGATACCGCATACTGTTATCATAGTTACTGTTATGATACCGCATACTGTTATCATAGTTACTGTTATGATACCGCAAACTGTTATCATAGTTACTGTTATGATACAGTATACTGTTATCATAGTTACTGTTATGATACAGTATACTGTTATCATAGTTACTGTTATGATACAGTATACTGTTATCATAGTTACTGTTATGATACAGTATACTGTTATCATAGTTACTGTTATGATACAGTATACTGTTATCATAGTTGCATAACGCTGCTCTATGAGTAAATGTTCATGATTGAAGCAAAACTTTTCATCAATGTGAAACCCGCAGAGTGAGAGTAAAGGATACGTGAATGTGGAAAAAGTTGAGCCAATCTAACAGAAATCGTATAGTGGGCTGTGAAGACATTAAATTCAATGAATCTTCTTTACCGACCTAAAAACAGTCTTTGTATTATTCGAGCAATAACACAGTCAGAGATGAGAAAGGGAGCCTAGGTGATTTTGGGCACTAATGCAAAACGTTGCTTTGTTCGAGGATCAAAATAGAAAGGTCGAGGCTAGTCGAAGGAGAACCTTTTTGTCAAAGAGATACAAAACCAATGCCGACTATGGTAGCAACTAATCCAACCAGATAGACCATTGTTCTTCTCTCTGGATCCCACATAAACGGAAAGATCTGGGAAGAGTCGAAGCAGTTCCAAGGAGTTTCCCCTTACGAATAACAGAGCTGAAGTAAATGAATTATTATGGCAGATTGCAAGCCTCGAGGTTCTACTCAATCAAAAGACGTTCTGAAAGACTCGTGGAGATGAACTCGTTCAGTGTCAATAACGAAACTGCAGCAAAAAGGACGAAGAGAAACCAGGCAAGGATTGGCAGAATGTGCTACTTCAAATTGACAAACTGACGGGCAACAAAGGGATTGAAATCGTAGAATTTAACAGTTTCACGTGCGGCACCTCAATTATTCTATAGAATGCCACTGGCAAAACGTTTGCTCAAACGTGTGCCGCAACTGTCGGCTACAGCGCACATCTTGAAGTTCAATAGTCGATTTGACAAGTACCTCAGCAGTGTTCCCAATCAACCACTAATTAGTGTTAACACATAAGGTGTCAACAACGCAACGTCGAACCTGTATCCGACAGGCGCATGTTGAAGTATCATGTACATTGGCACGCGGGAATAAGAGGAAACGAACTTGCGGACTCGCTTGCTAAACTAGCATCTACTCACCAAGAACAATTTTTTGCAACACATTACCGGGACTGGTTCCCTATCATCAACTCCCATATAACATCCCGATGGGATGAAATGTGGCAGCAGAGTGGACAAAAGATGCTTTCAGTCAAACCCTCAGTCGGAGAATGGGAAACGAAGTTCACCAACAGTAAAGACCAAGTGTTCATCAACCGCTTGTGCACGGGACACACGTGGATAACTCACAACCACCTGATGGATGTCGACATAGGACCAAACGCGCCACCTTGCCCCTGTTGCCA
>SDVV010033338.1:0-11311 GCA_016164225.1 Gammarus roeselii
ATTCCGTCCAATTCTGGTCCCCATACTTCAGAAAAGACATTATTAAATTAGAGAAGGTTCAACGTAGAGCTACCAAACTAATCCCTTCGCTGCGCAATAAATCGTACGAAGATAGACTGCGCGAACTCAACCTTTATTCGTTAGAGAAACGTAGAGTCAGAGGTGACATGATCGAAGTGTGGAAGATTATGAAGGGTAAGGAAAACGTCGAGAGAGCAAGCCTTTTCACTCTAGATGCGAAAGGAGTGACCAGGAATAATGGATACAAAATTGTTGGCAAGCGTTTTACACTCGATATCACGCGTAATTTCTTCACGTATAGGGTTGTCGAAGATTGGAACAGACTTCCGCGGAAGTTGTGAACAGCGATACAATCGAAACGTTTAAATCACGTCTCGATAAATTTTACCAAAATCGCCGCTAAATAGCTCCCATCTATAGCACTTTCACCAGTATATTCGTGAAAAATGGTGTTCGACATTGACACACATACGGTTAAATTAGTGCCAGGACCTGGCACTGGCACGGTAAATAAGGTGCCTGGCATTGGTACCTGCTCGTTGAATTCGGTTTTCGAGGAATGAAACTCTACAATCTCAGATCAACACCGTGTGTGTTGATGTGTTCGGTGGCTTATCTTCAGGTGCTTGTTTGAGTTGTTTTGATAATCATTGTTAAATGTTATTTCCTTCAACAAACTTTCCCTTACTCGATCTATTAAAACAGAAGTCGTTCTACTTCAGAACTTACCTCCTTCTATTAAAAGGCAACCCAGTTTGGGCCAAAAGGCCTGTTGTTGTCTTCATACACTTGTAAACGCGAAGTTAATGCAGACTCCCTCGTAGGGCGGTCTTTATAAAATGAATAATCATCTATCCATCCCAACTGCGCATCTTGATGTAGTTAGAATCTTTTGCTTTGGTGTCGTTCAAATGGTTTCCGGGCGTGCTGCTGTCACTAAGCTGATATTTTGAACGTCGAACAGATTCGAAATTTAGTTCTAATGAATTATTTTGCCTCACTTCAATGTAGGCCAACATTTCAGCAAGACGACAAATCCCTATAATTGTTTGGTGCAAACAGCAATGATAAAATGCATATTAATATGTATTCGACAATTTTTTATTATAAAAAAGATAGTTGAGATATGGGAGAACCGATGTTTTCTATCATAAAATCTGGCATACAAAATCAATTGGGTTTGAAACAAATGATAGAACGATAACGACTACACATTAGTACAAGAATTGGTTTTCTTAAGCAACAAAACTAAATGAATACAAAATTTCATTAAAAAAAAGATACAAGAACACATCAGCGATACAATTGAGAAAAGCTATACATTTAATACTATTCATAAGATAAGTATCTGAACAAGATTTGATTTGATATGAGCCTCATTTCCCCCAGAGCCTCAACGTGAGTCACAATAGGCTCCCCCGTAGGGCGCAACCGTCATTGATTCAGGTAAGTTCGCACGGCCTCACGTGCGAAAATAGTAGTCTTGTCAAGATGAAACCAAGTACATATTTCAATTGTGGCATATTTGCATACTAGCGCGTACAAGAGAGTAAAGAGTTAATGCGTATCTTCGTTCGTTAATGGGGTGGAGAGACCGCCTCACCTGCACATGTGTTTGGGGTTTAGACAGCTTCGTATAGTCCGGTGTGTTGTCCGAAAGCGGCTCTTATTTTGATACAGCAAAAAAAAAGTTTCTATACCCTGGAAACTTGTTAACTTTAGAGCTTGGACGCGAAGAATAGTATGTAATGGTGTTTTCGAACTCACTTGTCACTCATTGGTTACGATATTGCCTTGCGCAAAGCTAATATCTAGAGCTATTAGACATTAGATCACCAACAACACGAGATTCATATAGAAGACATGAACAACAATCCAACAGAGCTGCTGACCAACTGATAATTCCTTTCGGCAACGGTCTTAGTTTGTTTCGAACTTACATCATCAAACTGTCTTTCTTTTCAGACTTGTTAAACCGTTTTAAAAGTGTCAGTAGCAGAATCTGCACTTTAATGCACGTATTCAATGAATGCAATCTTATAGAAGTTACCAAGTTAGAGATTTGTAGATAAATCCAGTCGCGTATTTTGTGACGCTCACTAAAACAAATCTCATCAAACGAGAGTAGCATTTATAATTCAAAAAACATTGAAACAATGCAGATATCGGTGCTTCCCAATAGAGGCTGTGACAACTTCACTATCTGTGATCTAATCTAAGTCAAAATATTTATACAATATGACTCAGAGGCGATGACATGAATTTTGCATTTACCACGTCTTTTCTGGGGTTATTTCTTGATCTTAAACGGGATTGAAAACGCACAGATTTTCAGCTACAAACAGCGTGTGAGAACCTATTCTTGCCCAGTGAATTCTATCCTGTTCTAAACACCAATCTGAATTGGTAAAGAGACTTTGGCAAATTTTAAGACCGCTTCCACGTGGTTAAAAACAGAAAATCTCGTTTCCTACGCAGCAATTGTGAAGGTCACTCTAATGTTGCTCACGTCAACTGCAACCAAATTGCACTTGCTTCCTCTACAGTTAAGGCATAAACAAGCATGTCCCTGACCAATTCAAACCACAACTTTCTTACACAGCTGAGGAGAAGCCTATGCTATCATGCCCACGTCAAACCGCAACCAGATAGACCTTCATGCCACTGTCCTATACAGCTGTGGCGAAGCCCACCCTTGCGTTGCCCATGTCGAATTCTGTGTAGAACTTGCCCAGGAAGATGTCTCCAAGAATCCAGAGTGGACCCATGGGAGGAGGCACATCCATGCCCAAGAATCCAGAGACGCAAGACTCCGAGCCGAACTGTTTCACCTGTGGGGAAAAATAATAAGTTAAGGGGGGGAACAAATCAAATATGTAGATGTATGTAGGTACAGACGCAAGATCGAATCCCCCAGAATGGAGGTGGTCGACAACACGGTGCACCTCACAAACCTATAATGTACTCACACACATTTCAACACATGGCTATTTATAGCTCATGAATCCGGCCAGGTGACGGCGACACAAACCGATCGGGTCAGGAGTGAGGTCAAAAATCAGTGTCGGCAGCACGACCTAACAGTTTTCACTTGTTTTCCCTGGCAGTTCATAATTACCGGGCCTTCCCTCACCCACGTCCATCCTGTTTCTCAACGCGCATCAAGGCCGAGTCAAAACGTCCCGGGGAAACGCACACTTCATGGCACATGAAGCTCGCTTAGACGTTCTGCTTCAGAACTAATACTCTTGCTATCAAAAGGCAACCTAGTTTGGTTAAATAAGCAAATTGTTGTCTTTCTACACTTGTAAACACTTATACAGTCAACCTTGGCACACAACGAGCACATGCACAACATCGCACAAGACAGCTCTGGTTGGTTCCGGGTAACCCGGATACCTTAGCTACCTGCTGCACGCCCAAATACAGGACACTTGCGCAAAACAACAAATTTGTTTCAGACAACTGACTTCACCCATAATTAGGTCTAACAGCAAATGCATGTATTATACGGTCTGCACATTTGAGTGGTTGAAGTCTAATGCAAGCCAAGTCTTGAGCACTTCACAATGCAGATCAGTCTCCATCTAATCTTAGCAACTTAGAGGTTTAACCACAAGGACGCATTCTATCTAAGGCAACACGCGACACGCAACGCAACAATGATCGCTTGCGATTACTGTTGCGTTGTTGTGCACAGTTTACTTGGATACGTAGTGTCACAGTGCCGCAAACACATTTAGCGCCTTTCGTGTTGATTAGGTGTAGACGCGGTCTAATGTGAGCAGCCTAACCTTGAGCACGTAGTCCTGAGCAGAGAGGGTAAAATCTTTGCCAGCGATGGTGAAACTGATGTCAGGCATGCTGGGGATCAGCTTGCAGTCCACCACCCACTCGCCGCCAATCGCGGGCGTAGCGCCGATCTTCTTGTTGATGAGTCGAGCCTCCTCATGAGGGGCGGCCAGCAGCGAGGTACCTGTGTCGGCGATCGCCTGGCAGCCATTCACGCAGAAGGTGGACGCGCTGCCGACAACCTTGGGAGCGACAACACGTGGAACGTAAACGAGCGAGGACCATTGCGAGCCATTGGCAAGCTGGGTGTCCTACAGTGGTACAAACCCGTACCCGTGAAGAAGAGTTACTGTCAAATATGGCCTTCATTAGACCGTAGAAAGCGCGAGTTGCAAATTTGTGTCAATCGCCAATCTTTGAAAATCGAAAACAAATTTTATAAAAGGCAAACGCGGACATTTGTGTAGGGTATTTTTTTTTATAAAGTTCCATAAGTCACCATCCACAGGTTATAAAATCTTCTAGCTTCTGCCACTCATTCAGAGTCAAACGTGATAGAGAAAATAATACACCTGGTTATGGTATCTACTATTATTTAATTAAATATGGGACAATTGTGTGACGAGTTTTACAACTTTTTGTGATTACAATACAAAAAAAGAGCTACGTCTTAATGAGATTAGATAAAAGTGCCAAGGCTTTCTTGGTGCACTGTCAATGCGTCTAAATGAGATTAGATTAAATCGCCAACAAATTGCAGTTCATCTCGAATCGATCGGCAATGAGTTAAATTGCATACCGTAGTATTTATTTGTCATTAACCGCCCCACTGTAAAAGAAATAAACTACACAAATTGTAGACAAACACAGACATTTTTACACGAAAATCAATGTATATCGTCATTCAGTACTTACGAAATCGGTCCAACAAGAATAGGAGCTTCTGACGCTGTCAATATCAATGTATATCGTCATTCAGCAGTTACGAAATCGGTCCAACAAGAATATGAGCTTCTGACGCTGTCAATATCAATGTATATCGTCATTCAGCACTTACGAAATCGGTCCAACAAGAATATGAGCTTCTGACACTGTCAATATCAATGTATATCGTCATTCAGCACTTACGAAATCGGTCCAACAAGAATATGAGCTTCTGACGCTGTCAATATCTAGCATAGTATGGGGGCTAATCCCCCAGAAAAAGGGTGGCCGGCGGCTAGGCGCAGCTCACACTCCTCTCATACACAAACAAACTTAGCCCTTCTGCGCTAACGGGGTCCGGCAAGGAGACCTCGCAACACACTCTGGCTCAGGAGTGCGGTCCGAGGTCAATGTATGCAGTAGGGCCCGACAGCTTCACGACATTCATCCAAACTTCGGTCTACCTTGAGGCCAAAGTTCACTCACCTCCGCTTTCATCACCTATTCACTAATCATCCGTCATCTATCCTCATCATGTGCCCGAACAATCTCAGAACACGGGAATTGACTGCCTTCTAACCGTTTCACCATCCCCGTTCGAATTCGAACCACGTCCACGTCGTAATTGACCCTGTTACTCCAGCCATGTCCCTCGAACATTTCATCTCGAAAATATTTAAGCTTCTTCTCTCTTCGACTCTCGCCACGTCTCAGCTCAGTAAAGCACAGTTTGGATAACTACCCCCTCATACAACTCTCTCTTTGCTTCCATCCCCAACATCGCAACGCTCATTACACTCCTCGGTGCACACACCACTTTGCAACCTTCCTTCACTCGTGTTGAGAGAAGATGCAAAAAATTATACAGCTACGAAATTAATTGGAAAATAATGATGAATAGCAAAACCAAAAGATATGATAAAATAAACGAGGAGATAAAAAAATGAAGCGAGCAAGAGGATATGAAAAAATATATACAAAATAGACAAAACAATATGGGGGATTTGATTTGGGCCATATTTCCACCGGAGCCTCAACCCGCATCATCGCAGGCTCCTCCGTAGGGCACGAGAATATGGGGAAGAGTCGGTAAGATAAGAGGAGAGATAGGTCACTGTTCAACAGAACATACGAGATAAATGGGGGTGAACAAGGTGAAAGCAATACCAGGAAATAATAGAGCAAGCGATAGTGAAGAATAGAAGGGCCTGAAAGGAAGTTAGCGTGTTCACATCCCCTGTTGGGTCGTGACCTCGTCCGACCCGTGACGTGAGAACTACACGCCAATGAATGGCATCAAGCAAGTGAAGGACTGATGACTGCACGCCAATTAACAGCAAAGCAAATAAAGGACTAAGGACTACACGCCAATGAAAGGCATTAAGCAGATGAAGGACTGATGACTACGCGCCAATCCCAATGAATGATTTCAAGCCCTTGCAAGACTGGAGACTACACCAACAACACCACGTAAAGCCTGCACGACAATAAACCACTGCACTATTTAAAGACTACATAAGCGTGCTCGTTGAAGGGCTTCCCTCACCTTGACGCCATCCATGCCAAACTGCCAGTAGCCCTGCCTGGACACTGGCACGTACGAGAAGTCGCCGGAGTAGTACTTGGGGTCAGACCCTCCGAGGATGAGCTCACCACCAGTAGAATCGGAAGTGTTCCTGAGATGAGAATGCAAGGTTCTTTATTTTGATGCACGAGCTCACAGACTATGCAGGCATACAACATATCTTAAACCCAACGGATGAATTCCGCTTGTGTACCGCACATATTGTTAACAATTATTAGTCGCAGTTGTAGTTAAATAACGGCAAAAATCTCTCAAACGATAATCTAATTATTATAACGCGTATAACAGGATGCTGCAGTTGACCGTTTCTCACACCAGTTTCATGCACGCTTACCCATCAAGACCCGACCTTACCCACTATTCACTAGAACCTGAAACACCAATAACCCGCCGTTACAAGTCAACCCATGTTCCAGAAAAGGCCTCGGTCTCCTAGATCAAGGCGAATAACTACCATCTGTTTAATCAATATTCTGGAATCGGGGCCACTGAACTAGCACTGGTAAATCATTGTTTTGGAATCTGGGCGACTAACCTAGCCATGTTGTAGCTATAATAATTTTGGAATCTGTACGTCTCAAATTGATTATTTCGGAATAGACCCAAACTCACCAGCGAATCTGGGCACCTACTCTGAACCTTTTTCATGGGGCTGGTCGCCTCTGATGTTCATCCCTGATACCTGGTCACCAAACCAATACAAAACCCGCCCAACACCTACCTGTCAAGGTAGAAGCTGAAGACAGGGGTGGACACTAATTTCTGGTCGATCATGTTGTTGAAGACGGGCGGGACCCCGTCCACAGAGATTGTGGGGAAGCCCATTCCCATGATACCGTCAAATTTTGCCGCCACGAACGCCAGGCCGGGCTCGCTGAGGGCTTCCGCAAACGTCTGCCCCTGAACCGGGATGTTGCCCACCTGAATGCAAGAGTTTCCATTTAGGAGGTTGAGATCGAGCGCATGTAAACAAAGCATTGTTGGTGGTGGGGGAGGAGCTAGTTGCGTTGTCATTATTCGAGTTTTGAAATTATTAATAATAGTCATTTCTAGAATATGACGTCTAGTTGACATCTTCTGCACGATAATTCAAACTTTTAAGGATGTTAGGCCACGTTTCAAGAAATCAACAAATGCAAATTTGTTCGTGCCCACCAGCATTTAGTAAGTTTAATTTTGTAAAGGTACTTCCTATGGGTTCGCAAGATACATTTATCGCGTATTGTTCAAGTGTGAGCGAAGCAAGATGCTTGGCAAAGTTACCTCGACGGTGTCAGTAGAAAGGTAGCCGGCGAGGGACCCTGACCCGTATTGGATCTTGAACTCAGTGCCATTTTTGACGTAGGTGCTGGACTTACGGGAGTCGTACTTGTTGTGGATCACTGAGGGCAGATGGAGGTGGATTAATGGGTGGGAACAACAGGAGGAAACGGTAATGGAGGCTATTGCCATAGCTTTTTGTTTGTTGCGCAGAATCGTAAGAGAAACATATCATAATACTAAATAGAAAGAAGACTGAATATAAATGAAAAAGAACAGACCATCAGAGTACCTTATAAGAAAAAAATATATTAAAGTAATGTAAAAGCTAACAAAAAAATCTAGTACCCTCCCTATGCAGTACTGTAAAAAAAATCGAAACAAAATGTGACAACATTTCAGAACGAAATATGAATACTAGGAGTGGTTGGTAGATTGTGTAGCCTAACATTTGAGAATAATTGACTGACAAAAAAGCAGCACTTAACGTTAATAATGACCAGTGTTAGTCAATATTCAGTAGCTATAATACATGCACCTTTTCCATTACATTGTCTGATTTCTACAAGGAGATTCTGTCGCTAATTCGTTCAACACTTAATTGTTCGATCTAACTGAAATACAGGCAACGGGTTGCTGCTGTTTGGATATAGCTAGGCCATGGGAATAATTTCGAAGGTCGACGATAACCTTCCCAAGTTCCTGTATGATGAGTGCTCTCATGTTCAATAGGATGACAAAGTCTACCAACAACAACCGTCAAAATTGAGTGAGGACGGCGCCATCTTTCCAACCAACAAACAAATACTAACGGCATCCGGGAAACGTGACGCGTGTTAGAGCAAAGAAAAGGCTTGCGTCCCAGACATGCGAGCATCCGGGAACGAGATAAACTCGACCAAGGGTCAAAAATTTTGATCACATCCAGATATACCCGTGTGTATTCTGGGCTTTCATCAATCTGCAAAAACCTAAGAATAGGGTCGACAAGGAGGCGCTATGAAGCGCGTGGCGTTTGTACGGAGTTAAGAACGGTCCAGACTTTTCTATGATGACAGCAGAGAATCTAACAGAATATCGTCAGTAAAGCCCTTCAACTGCAACCGAGAGCTTGAACATCAAGGAAAACGTTTCTAGTTATAGAGGGATAAAAAATGTTCAAATTGCTAATAGAAAATGCGGGCAGTGGGGCATTTGGGCGGGTAGTGGAGCAGCAGGACGGGCAATGGAACATCAGGGCAGGCAATTTGGCATCAGGGCGAGTCTCGGTTGTATGTTGTACTACAAATGTTGGAAAGCTTTCTTGGGTCTCGTTTTGGCGACATAACACGACAAATTCGTTGAAAGATCAGATAGGTCACGTGCCCAACTGATTTATTCTTCAAGTATCATCTGAGTCAGGTGCTCCTACCAAAGTCTAAGGAATAATATCTATTTGGAGAAAAAATGAACTATTATAAGCGGCGACTAATTTTTGTGCATAGCACAATTATTTCGATAATTTCATGAGTACCTCAAAAGGACGTATAAAATATTACTCGCCGTTACCACGACTGACATCCTTTTATTGTGTACTGCCAAGGTCGTTCAAGCATCTGGACTAGCACGATTACCCAGAAAAAACATCAGCCCACGATCAACATAACTCAGAATACGCAGAAAATGATAGCTACAGATATCACACCACCCTGATTTGTGTGGAAGTAAAGTAGCAGTTACGATTAGATCCCTCCTGGTAGCTGACCCAAGTCTAAGTAGCAAGTACAAAACATCTATTGTCCGTCGCACGCGGTGTTAGGGAGGGAGGGGCGTCAGAAGGGAAGCCATACCAAACTAGCGGCCCGGAACTGGACAGAGGTAGTTCGACCTGGTGGAGAAGATCAATAGTAGCAGCGGGCACATCACGTTAGAGCTGTGACGATGCAAAAAAATTCACGGCCGTAACCGATACTCAAATTTCCCGATCCCGATACTTTTATTTTTTTTTCTAGATAATAAAATTACCATATGCGTAATAAATATTATTGAAGTCCTGTTTGACGCTAGCAATTGCTGAAAAATGATTATTTAGTGATATGAATGAAGCCTTAACAGCTGGCTACCAGAGGCAACTTCTACGCTTGATCAGTTACATCATTGCATCTCCCATGGACCGTCATTCCTATAGAAAATAGTAATCTCTATTTGAGTGAGAATTATGCAGGAACGTTCCTGTAGACCAATTAAATTTAGGCATCTATTGAACAGCCCACCTCAAAGGCCCTCTGATCTTAAAGGTGAGCAAAAATAATCTGTGTCGATCCCCGTGTTGATAAATCTCACTTTTTTCTCAGTGATCTAGAACTTTCACGTTGGAAATAAAAAGGAGATTTTTCTCAACATTTGAAGAGGAAATTGCAAACCGAACTGGTAGTTGGTGAGTGGGGCGAGTGAGCGGCATGAACACGAGAGCTCCATTGCTGCCGCGCTCAATTGATTGCTACCAAGAAGCTGCAAGAAGAAGTTCACAAAGCGCATTTCTTGAGATGGTGCAAGCTATTATAGCCCCAGGGTCAGCTGGAGCACCCGCTGACCCACGACACTTACAATGTATCACGACTACACAGCAATTGTTACCACCAGAGGCAGTTGTTCAAGGCTGTGTGTGACGTCTACGCTGTAAACTCGGATTTGAAGCGACTAAAGAGATTAAAGTGAACATTAAAAATACAAGAAAGCGCGGCGTTGACAAAGTTGAGCGCTTCACCTAAACATCTCGACATTAGTTCATGTCCAAAAGAAGAAATATCACTAGACACCTCCAGTTCGGGGGCACTTCAAAACAGTGCAGCTGCCATTTCCAACCTAAACTCGCCAGTCTTTTACATTGTTAATATCATCACCCTTATTTTGAAAGGAGAACCCAACGCCTTGCAAAATAGTATTAACCAAATACTGTAGCGATGGAAACCCAATCAAACGTGTACGAACAAAGCATTCCGATGAAACATCAAAAGGTGTGCAGCAAGCAGCAGCGCGTCCGTTGATGTGGGCCTGAGTGCATCCGCTCCAATGCGGCAATAGCGGATGCATGAGTGTGACCTGTATTAGGTGTGAGTGTGACCTGTATTAGGTGTGCTGCTGGTCATCACTGCTGACGCACTCTGCGCACATAGCAATGACAGGCCCTGGCTACCATCTGCACGTAGTCAACTCGGTTGCTGTGGCAACTCGAGCACGACTACAGAACTCGTGGTATCTGTTTGCTGGTCCTCCCCCTTCATGCATACAAATATGTAAGCCGCCTCTCCTTTATTAAGATGGTGGCTCACCAAGGCGCAGCAAATAGCACCACGGAGGGGTATGTGCCCCATCTCCCCGCCGCATGACCGCCACGCCGTGTCAATGCCGTACTCGCGACGTGCAGCAACAGAAGCAAGCAGTGCAGTCGAGAACACGCTACCACTCGGCCACAACATATACTGCATATATGCAGTTTATCTCTTATGCACTTGACTCATTGCGATATATTTTACTTTTTTTTGTCTTCATTGTTTATAAATATTGGGTAGACATACTGTGCTAAATTTTATATCTGTCCGCAGATTTTATCCTATCCTTTGAGAATATGGGGGTATGCCCTCACGAAAGCTTAGGAGCTAAATAATAATTTATTTTCCCAGTTGAGTCTTTCTTAACATCATTCAATTATGAATCCTGGGAGTCCATCTATTTTCATTCGGATATATA
>SDVV010033339.1:0-11311 GCA_016164225.1 Gammarus roeselii
GTGTGTATATATGAATGTGTATGTTTTATATTGTGACCAACAGAACTGCTGTATGATCAGTTGCCTGAAGCACAAATTTCCAGTTTTTTCCGCTCCATTGTTTTGCCGGTCTTTGCAGTCTGGCGTGCTGTGGCATTTGTGCCTCCTGTCATGCTCTGCACTCTGGCCTTGCTGGGGTGTGGGGGTGGTCTTGGGGCAACCAAGGTGAGAAACCAAGGTGAGAAGCTTGCCGGGCAAGGCAATAAACACAGGGAAAGAAGCACATTAGGTAACGAAAAATATGAGGACCCCATCACCAAAAGGCAAATGAGGAGATAGACCTGAAGAAATTTACGAGACCGGGTTCTCGTGAACAATTAACATCACATTCTGGTCGTTTTTCTTGTTAGAGGTCGAGGACACAGTATCTCGCGTGTACTCAGCTGAACATGAGTCGAGACTAAGCTACGCATCGCTGTGAATAATTACAACAGATACAGACACTAGGCTGAATTCCTCAGGAATGGGGCTGGCCGACAGCACAACGCAGCCCTTTTGCGCTAAAACGTCCGGCCGGAAGACCCCGCCTCACACACTCAAATCCATGAGTGCGGTCTGAGGTCTGACTCAGCAGCAGGGCCCGCCAGTGTGACTGGTTTACTCCTGCCGCGTCATGTTAAACGCCCCCCCTCACCAACGACGAGATGCCCAGGGCGGAAAAGCACATCAGCGCTCGTTAAAAGCCATCCATTCACCATCATACTCCAGTCACGCTTATTTATTGCACGCTCTCTCGCTACCTCCACACTCAAAACTCCTTCCTAACACCTGCTTCAAACCATCTTTCCACCCTAGCTTCGGTCTAGGCTCACGTCCAGCCGCCTCCACCTTACTTACAACTTTTACCTAGCGCCCTTCATCCATCCGGACCATATCAGAACACGCGAATCAACTACGTCCTTTATCTTCTCACTATTTCAGTTCTAATTTGAACCTCGTCGTTATTTATCCCGTCTCTCCGCGTCTATTCGGTCATGCTCCTGAAACATTCAACCTTTTCGTCTCCTCCTCTCAACCCCCCCCCCAAGTCTCAGCTCCGTAGAGCACAGTTCGAACAACGACACCCTCATACAACGCTCTCTTCGCATCCATCCAAAACGTCCTTCAGCTCATTATACACCCTTCGATGCACCGAATCCTTAACACCCTTCTTTCACTCGCGACTTTACCTCGGTTTCCACTAGATCAGTCTTCTCCTCATGGAAGCCCAGATACTTAACTGAACACAGTACACTAATTCTGTTCACATCGACATTCCTCGAGCCTCGCAGTACTTTACTTTTACTAAACGTTTATTCGACACTAGCCTGCATAGCTTCTCCTCTGCATCCGCCACCAATGCCGTATGATCAGCAAACGGTAACCAGCCTCAACTGCCAACTGTGCCCATTCGCTTCCAACAGCTCAAACCCAAACCCCTGGTTGCGGATTCAGAGGAGAAGCAGTTAGTTTTGCCGCGATGTCATTCAGTCGTTTTGTCGCGATGTGTATTTCAGCTCATTATGTCACGTCATGCTAAATACCACTTTTCATTAGCATCGGCCCACTTATATTTAATGTACAGGCGGAATCACATCGTGTCAACTAATGTAATAATGTATATTCTAACGTCTCATTCCTCCTTGCGTGCATGCCCTTTCCTCTCCAATGCAAACCGAAAGTGTAGTACAACTCATCGCTTAAAACTACCCTCCTGATTTGTATGGAGTCAATTCTATGCAGCCAAACCTTGCAAAACTTCAATTTTTCACTTTGTTATTCACTGCGATCAATTTAATCTGACTCATCTCATCATTAAAAGCTCGACGCTCAGTAATGCGTCGAATTTATGGCTAGAGGTTGAGAGCGGCAGGAGATCAATTCGGCCCGTTCATCAATTATTATTATTTCCAACTTTATCACATTCACATAATTATTTAGCAATGCCTAATTTATATAATTCAACTCGTTCATAATTTTATACTCATATTTCTCACAATTCATCAGGGCATTTTCAATCGTGAAGCCTCTTGGGTCATTACCAATTCAATCTTTTCATCATTCATTATTCAAATCATAAAACAAATTATCATTAAATTTACAGGCTTTCCCTGCTTTCATCACCTCCACCGCCTCCTGCACCTCTTCGCTGGTATGTCCGCCACAAACCTTTCTCCCAAAACTGCCATCCGAGCACCACCACCCACAGCAACAATATCAGCCTTTCCGTCATCCACGACATCCAACAACTCGTCAAAATCCTCGGCCCACCTCTTCCGTACATCACCACTTTCCAACAACAACTGGCCGTTCTCATCTTTATCCACTTCCTCCTTTCTTTTCTCACCCACTTCATCTCTTTCCAGAACATCTTTTTGTTCTCAAAATTCTAGCACAATTGTCTGCCCCACATTGAATCAGCGTCTCTTTTGGCTCTCCCCACCACCAACTTCCCCTCGTTTCTCCTCTCTTTGTAGCTTTCAAAAGCCACCACCGACTTCACCTGCAACCACTCCTCAAACGCTCCTCTTTTCCGTGCCACCGCCAGTTTGACCTACTCGTTCAACCACTCGCAACCCTTCCTCCTGCACCCGCCCACACGACGCACTTCACACACCTTCTTCGCATATCTCATCAACGCATACCTTAACATCTCCCTTTCTTCCTCCACATCTCTCAAGTCGTCCTCTCACGTTGTCATATTCTTCCCTCAACGCCGCAGAACTTCTCGGCTTCACTTTTCACACTCAGTCCACTCTCTTTAACTACCTCTCTTCCTACTCCCACTCTTTGGTTGCTCTTCCACTTCTGCTCCACTCCTAATCTTCCTTCCACTAACAGATGGTCAGACACTCTTCCATCCTCCCTTCTCAACACCTGCACATCCAACAGCCTCCCCACCACTCTCTTCGATATCAGCACAAAATACATCAGAGATCTCACCACCACTGCACAACGGGCCATCCTTACCCATATGTACTTGTGGATATCTCACTTCTTGAACAAACTGTTCCCGACCACCAACTCCTACTTCATACACAGACCTATCAGGTTTTCTCCACTGTCATTTCTACCGGGAACGCCATACTTTCTTATCACATTCTCCACCACTACATCTCCAACTCTCGCATCAAGGTCACCCAGTTCAACTACATTGAAATGACCTCCAAAACTCTCGATACACTTACTCAAGCCAGTCCAAAATTGCCCCCTCTCCTCTTCACTTCTCTCGCTGTCAGGTCCCAAAGCACTCACCAATACCCATCTTTCAACGCCTAACTTGACTTTCACACCCATCAATCTTGAGGACACCTCCTTCCATTCGGTAACGCTACTAACCAACCGATCACTCAATATCAAGACCGCACTTTCTCAAGCCCAACCTTCATCCACACCAGACTTTCTTCCATTTTCCACACCAAACTCACATTCGCCCTTACCTTTCTATTTCGTCTCGCTCAGCGCCAACACATCAAACTTCCTCCTCACAAAAATCTCACTAATCTATCTCCTCTTTACCTCATTCGTACTACAGCCACGCACATTCAGCGACCCTAACAATAGGGTTGGCTGAGAGGAGTGAGCCTCTCCTCCCCCCGCTCGTTTTGCCGTCTTTGAAGAAGGGTCTTACAGAGAAAGGGATTCCTAGTTCCTTCGCCCCGTCCCTTTTAGTCGCCTTTTACGACACCCAGTGGTTACGGTGGCACGATTCTACTCCCGGCTACGGGGTGCTCTCCTAATCGCCTTCAACGACACGCGGTGGATACGGTAGCAAGATTCTATTGCCGCGGCTACAAGGCTACAAAGCCGTTTGCAAATGCGAAAAGCAAAGCCGAGGAGTTCCAGCGGGCGTTGAGGGAGGAATATGACAACGTGAGAGGACAGGACCCGAGAGATGTGGAGGAAGAATGGAGACGTAAATGGATGCGTTGCTGAGATGTGCGAAGAAGGTGTGAAGCGCGCCGTGTAGGGGGGTGCAGAAGGAAAGGTTGCGAGTGGTGGAACGAGGTGGTCAAACTGGCGGAGACAAGGAAAAGAGGGGCGTTCGAAGAGTGGTTGCAGGTAAAGTCGGTGGTGGCTTATGGAAGCGATAAAGAGAAGAGAAACGAGGTGATGCGAGTAGTGAGGAGAGGCAAAAAGGACGCTGATGCCAGGAGGGGCAGCGGTTGTGCCAGAATTTTGAGGAGAACGAAAAAATGTTCTGGAAAGAAGTGAAGAGAGTGAGAAAAGGAGAGACCGGAAAGAGGAAAGTGGTGAAAGATGAAAACGGTCAATTGTTGTTGGAAAGTGGTGATGTGCGGAAGAGGTGGGTCGAGTATTTTGACGAGTTGTTGAAAGTCGATGGTGACAGAGAGGCTGACATTGTTGATGTGGGTGGTGGTGCTCGAATGCCAGTTTTGGGACAAAGTTGTGACAGTCATTACCAGGGAAGAGGTGCAGGAGGCTGTGGAGGTGATGTAAGCAGAGAAAGCCCCTGGTTTGGATGGGGTTGCGACAGAGTGCCTGAAGAAAGGTGGAGTAAGCATTGTCGAATGGTGGGCGAGGTGGTTGAACTTGTGTTTTGTGGCATGGCAAGCGGGGTACGGTTTGAGTGGTGCAGTGCTTGCATTGTTCCGCTGTATAAGGGCAAAGAAGATAAAAAGTGAATAATGCAACTAGAAAGGTACCAGTCTGTTATGTGTGGTTGGTAAGGTGTACGGGAGAGTGCTGATCAAAAGGATTAGAGACTGAACGGACAGCGCAATTGGAGAGGAACAGGGTGGCTTTAGGAGTGGTAGAGGGTAAGCCAATCAAATTTTCGCAGTGAGACAGGTCTGTGAGAAGAACCTTGCAAAGGGAAAGTATGTGTTCCGGGCCTTCATGGATCTGAAGAAAGTATCCGACAGGATTGACAGGGAAGCGCTGTGGAGGGTGTTCGTTTGTATGGAGTGGGCGGACATCTGTTGAAAGCGCTACAGAGCTTCTGTGTAGCAGTCGAGCATGTGTCAGAGTGGGAAGCGAGGTGAGCGATTGGTTCACAGTGAAAGTGGGACTGTAACAAGGATGCGTGATGTCTCCCTGGCTGTTCAACCTCTATATGGATGGAGTTGTCAGGGAGGTGAACGCGAGTGGGCTGGGTCGTATCTTGGAGCTGTTGGAAGCGAATGGGCGGAGTTGGCAGTTATGCCAGTTGCTATTTGCTAATGATACGGCCCTGGTTGCGGATTCGGAGGAGAAGCTATGTAAGCTAGTGTCTGAGTTTGGTAGAGTGTGTGAGAGGAGGAAGCTTCGAGTGAACGTAGGTAAAAGTAAAGTGATGAGATGCTCGAGGACTGTCGATGCGAGCAAAATTAGTGTCCCTGTAAATGGAAAGCTATTGAAGGAAGTTCAGTGTTTCAAGTTTCTGGGCTCCCATGTAGAGATGACTAAACTAGTGGAAACTGAAGTGAAAGCGCGAGTGAAGGAGGGGTGTAAAGTGTCGGGTGCACTGAAGAATGTAATGAGCTGAAGGACGTTGAAGTTGGAAGCAAAAAGAGGGCTGTATGAGGGCGGGCATTGTTGTCCCAACTGTGCTCTACGGAGCTGAGACCTGGGGGTGAGAGCAGAGGAGAGAAGAAGGTAGAATGTTTTCGAGATGAAATGTTTGAGGAGCATGGCTGGAGTAACGCTGACAGACCGGACCACCAACAACGTGGTTTGAATCAGAACGGGGATGGCGAAGAAGTTGGAGGACAGTGTGAATTCGTGTGTTCCAAGATGGTTCGGGCACATGGAGAGGATGGATGAAGGTTGACTAGTAAAAAGGGTGATGAAGGCTGAGGCGAGTGGTCGCAGGCCTAGAGGTAGACCGAAGTTTGGGTGGGTGTATGGATGGTGTGAAGCTGGCGTTAGAAAGTAGAGACATGAATGTGGAAGTAGCGAGAGAGCGTGCAATGAACAGGCGTGAGTGGAGAATAGTTGTAACTGGTCGATTTTGACGCTGCTCTGATGTTCTTTCCCGCTCTTGTCATCACGTTGTCGGAATGGTCTTGGGTGGGAGGAGGCATGGCCATCATGACGCGGCGGGGGTAAACCAGTAAAAACTGTCGGGCCCTGCTGCTGACGACGGATCCTCGGACCGCACTCGTGACCCAGAGTGTGTGCTGCGGGGTTACCGGCCGAACCCTTTAGCACAATAGGGCTAAGTTGTGTGAGGTGCGCCTTGCCGTAGGCCACCCCTCTTTCTGGGAGATGCGGCCTTGTATCTGTATCTGTATAGTCTCTAATCCTTTTGATCAGCACTCGCCTGTACAACTTTAAAATCACACATAATAAACTGATACCTCTTGAGTTGCAGCATTCACGTTTACCTACTTTGCCTTAATACAGCGGAACAGTGCAAGCACTGCGCCACTCAATCGGCACCACGCCCGCCACTAAACCGTTTCAGTAGCCTCACCAGCCATTCGACAAGTTACGCCAACGCCACCCCTCATCAGGCACTCGGTTGCAACGTCTTCAGAAACCAGGAGCTATCCCTGCTTTCATCACCTCTACCGCCTCCTACACCTCACCACACACAGCAACAATGTCATTCCCGACTTTCTACAACTCGTCAAAAAACTCCGCCCACCTTTCCCGTACATTGCTACTTTCAAACAACCTCTGGCCGTTTTCCTCTCACCCTCTTAACCTCTTTCCAAAACATCTTTTTGTTTTCAAAATTCAGCCACAACAGTTTGCCACACGTGGCATCAGCGTCCCTTTGGGCTCTTCACCACCCGCTTGTCCCCTTTTCTCTTTATAGTTGTAATTGGCCACCACCGACCTCACCTGCAACCACTCCTCGTAAGCTTTCATTTTCTGCGCCACCGACCGTTTGACCAGCTAGTTCCACCACTCGCAGCCCTAGGTCTGCAGACGGTGTACACCACACACATTCTTCGTGCATTTCAACAACGCATCACTGAACGTTTCCCATTCTTTCTCCACATCTCGTGGGTCATGTCCTCTCGCTTTGTCATTTTCCTACCTCAACGCCTGCTGAACTTGACATCCACCCACATCATTTATTATGAGGACATCTCCTACCACTTGGGAACGCGACTAGCTAATCGATTGCTCAATATCAACACCATACCTTCTCGTGCCCAACCTTCCTCCACGCCAGACTTTCCTCCACTTGTCACTCCACTCACATTCGCCCTTGCCTTTCAGCTTTGTCTCACTCAGCGCCTACGCATCAAATTTCTTCCTCACAAACATTCCACCTATCTTTCTTCTCTTCACTTCATTCGTACTTCAACCACGCACATTCAGCGTTGAGGGAGGATTATACAGAGGAAGGGATCCCTAGCCCCATCGCGCGCCCTATTAATAGCCCCTACGACACGCAAGTGTTGCGATCGCGCGATTTAACTCCCCAGCTACAGGAAAAACGGAACACCTAACATATGTTTATCTGATGCAACCAGAACGACTCTTCTGAATACATACAGACTAGTTATTAGTCTAGCACATGCAAACATTTGTTTATAGTCCTTACTGTAGAGTGGCCTGAACGAAGGGAAGTGGCTGCATGGACTCGATGTTGTCAGAGTTGTCGCAAATGATCCTGGCCAGGTTAGTCTTTCGGACCTGGTCAAGCTGAGCTTCTGAGAACGACGACTTTTGGCCTCCATTCTCGTAGTAGAAACGATCCCCAAGCTGACAAAAGATTTAATCAACAGTTGCTGGGATTTTAGCAAGAAACGATAAATAACTTTGAATTTCTGTCATGTATTCAACATTTTTGCCAAAAATGTATCACGGAAATTCTGAAATTAGAGATTACACGGGTACATGTGTAAGTTTGGTTATACTGAAATGGATTGGATCAGACTGTTTCAAAATGCAAAGGCGCGCTTCATTCAAAAGAGAGTGTTTAATGCCAGGCGTAGTGGTCTGCGGTCTGCAATACCTTGAGTCGTGCGAACTGATCGCCAACGATGCAGAGGAACGTGCGCCCCAACAGCGAGCCCGCGTGGGGTTTCTCCAGTAGCCCTCCGACGAACAAATCGATATCATCCACGTGCTGGTACAGCTGTGACAGCTGATCGGCGTCCTGTGCGAGACATGCAAAATACGTCAATTTCATGTGTGAATACATTGCATGAAGAGGGAGGGTTCTGTGAACATACATCGAGAATCTTTCATTAGATCAAATTGAGGAGCTCAAGTTAGATTAGATGATTGGAAAAATCTCCCCCAGAGCTTTGATGCAAGCGTGTAATAATTGTACGTTCAACGCTATCTGAATCACGGTCTGACCAGCCTTCTAAACGTACGTTGTCAGTTCGTAAACATTTATAAACGACTATTTTGAAATTCCTTTGCTGGGAAATGCTCCATTTTGAAATCCAAATCACATGTCTCTTTTCCATTAGTTTCTTACTTCAAAATAGTCATCTATAAAAATGTCGGTAACATGTGCCTCATGGAGCATAGTTCTCCATGATGTACGAACTGCCGCTCACCAGAAAATGAATGGCAACTTGTTTAATGTGCACTTTCGTTTTGAAAATTCAAATATCTTAGAAGTTGATGCGTAGGAGAAGAAGTTGCTTCAGTGTTCCACTGGAGCCCCAACGCGAAGTCGACTCACGCTCTCCCGTACGGCACTTCATGCGTGAGAATAGTTGTATAATTATTATTTAAAAAACAGAATGGCGACACGATAAACAAGCGAGCTCTGAAATGTGAACAGACCCCCACACCTTCAAACAAGCAGGTGAAAAGGAGGACGAACAAAGGAGACTGAGGGAATAAAGGAGGAGACGGTCAAGGACAGAAACAGCGGTATACTAGAGTTGTCATATTGCTAATTACATCATTAGTAAAGGCTAGGCCCACAAGCTCTCTTCAGTGCAGCAACAGTAGTAACAAATGTTCTACTGGACTGCGAGGTCCTGCACCGAACAAGACCACAAGTAAACTCATGCGATGAAACACGACGAGTGCTACGGACAGTTTCGAATAGTTCTTTGGTGCCTTAATGTCACGTAGGCACCAGAGGCCTAGCGACAATTACTCAATTCAGTAGAAGAAACATCACCCAACAAGATAGCAAAGGCTGCATATGGGTGCTGCAATACTCAAGCAAAGGCTGCATATGGGTGCTGCAATACTCAAGCAAAGGCTGCATATAGGTGCTGCAATACTCAAGCAAAGGCTGCATATGGGTGCTGCAATTCTCAAGCAAAGGTTGCATATAAGTGCTGCAATACTCAAGCAAAGGTTGCATATGGGTGCTGCAATACTCAAGCAAAGGTTGCATATGGGTGCTGCAATACTCAAACAAAGGTTGCATATGGGTGCTGCAATACTCAAGCAAAGGTTGCATATGGGTGCTGCAATACTCAAGCAAAGGCTGCATATGGGTGCTGCAATTCTCAAGCAAAGGTTGCATATAAGTGCTGCAATACTCAAGCAAAGGTTGCATATGGGTGCTGCAATACTCAAGCAAAGGCTGCATATGGGTGCTGCAATACTCAAGCAAAGGTTGCATATGGGTGCTGCAATACTCAAGCAAAGGCTGCATATAAGTGCTGCAATACTCAAGCAAAGGTTGCATATGGGTGCTGCAATACTCAAGCAAAGGCTGCATATGGATGAGAAAATAATCGAAAGAGGGACTAACATTCAAAGCATCTCCCAAAACGGCTCATGAAACCGATCCTCCGAGATTAACTTCGTAACTGCTCAGAGATGAAAACCTATTGCTAGACGATATAAGCAAACGATTCAATAATAATGTTAGTCATTGAAGCGACGACAGAACACTTCACTATCACAGTAGTTTCGGCAATAATTTAAATCATTCGTCTTTCTTGAATATAATTCAAAGTGGATGAAAGTAGTTATTGTAGTTCATGAACAACTACATACATCACGCGATTAAATGGGGAACCGGGGCTCCTATCGCGACGGAGTCGATGGTATTTTAGCGCCAATCGTCAAATCAGCAAATTATGATACACGTTATCACCAGTCTCTGAACCACGCTCAGAAGAGTGTGTGTCAACCGCACCTCAGGATTCATGACGTCAGTGAGGTCGCTGAAGGATGTGGCAGCCGGCAGATGGCAGGTCTTCCGCCACTTGTTGTACGACGGCAGCCCGTGGTCGCGGCCGCGCTGGATGTTCAGCGCCACCAGGTCCATGCCAAATGAGCCGTTTTGCGCAAACAGTCTATTTGTGACCTGTCATAAGTAGAGACCACATTTAGAAACACGAATGCTTGTTGCATTTTTTCAAATTATTAAAACATGCGATTTTGTACTATCGGTTACAAAGATACTCATTTTTAATTTTGTGTTTTGTTCAAGACATCCCTGCACCGAGATCGCATGTTTTACATAATGGATTTCCACATATGCATTTCCTACAGACGTTTTGCTGTAAACAAACAACCACAAAAACTTCCCCTAACTACATACAATTTGATTTAAATGAAGTTTAAATAAAACGCAAAAATAAAAATAAGGTCTATCATTGTAACCGATAGTACATAGTAGTAGTAGTTGCTTCCATTTTCCACCGGAGTCCCAACGCGAAGTTAATGCAGACTGCCCCGTAGGGAGGTTGAAGAGTAGCATAGTAGCTGCAGCGTAGATTAAGAGTAGGTTCAACTTAGATTCAGAGTAGTTTCAACGTAGACACAGTAGGCTTAAAACAGTTACAGAGTAGGTCTAACATAGTAATATAAAGTGAATTTGACATGGTACAAAGTAAATTTGAGATACAAATCAAATTCAACGTATAAACATAGTAAATCTAACGCGGGTACAGAGCAGGCCTAGCGCAAATACAAAGTATGCTAAACATGGATACCAAGTGAATTCAACATATAACATATATGCAAATCAGGTTCGTTGCAGACGCAGTAGGTTATACGTTGAGGAGTGGTAGCAGCCCCCTCCGTTCTCCGCCGGAGCTCCAACGTGTCGCCACTGAGGACTCCTCCTCATGGCACGACGATCCGTGGATTCAGCACAGCTTCGTGCGCGAAGTTAGAGTAAAGATTCTCAATTAGTACGCAGGGAGGACAGTGAGTTCGGGATCAGGGATGATTCAGACCTCGCTACCCTTAAGGTACCTCATAGAGGCCCGTGTGTTTTCCGAAAGCGATCAGTTTTTTCCGGTGTTCCGTTTCTGTTTGCAGGCGTTGCAGGTTGCACCGGGGGCTCAAGAAGGCTCGTCGGGCTGCTGCGAGTGCATCACAATCTACTAGTGTTTCACGCTGATTGCCACTTGGTGGCAACAGGGGCATGGTGGTGCGTCCGGTCCCATGTCTA
>SDVV010033340.1:0-11311 GCA_016164225.1 Gammarus roeselii
GGGTCCCACAGTTTCTCAAAAAGGCTCCCAAAGGGTCTCAAGGGAGTCCCAAAGGGCCCCAGAAAGATCCAAGTGGACCACCCCAAATCCACCCGGTCTCCCAAGTCCCCCGGGCTCCCGAAACCCCGGGTCCTCGAGTCCCGCGGATCCCACGAGTACCTCCTCTCCCTGGGTCACCTTCTCTCAACCAACCTCGTTACATATAATAATAATGATAACAAATTTAAAATTCATCACCATGAAAAAAAGGCAGAGAAAAATAATAGAGCCCAAGCAAGAAGAAATAATAAAATACTAAAATAAAGTGTTAATGATCTATAAAATGAATAAGCATCCATCCACCCCAATCCAGCCTCAACGTGGCTCTCCCCCTCAGTGCCAGCAATCCGTGGACTGTATTAGATAATCGTTCTACTCAAGCATTTCACATACATACATTTTTCTGTGTATGGGTTTTACAGCGTTGAGAGAGGAGGCAGGGGTCCCAGGGCTTAGATGGACCTGAAAAGGGTCCCAAAATTTCTCATGGGTGTCCCAAAAGGTCTCAAAGGTGTCCCATAGGGCCCAAGTGGGTCTTTCCAAATCCTCCTGGTCTTCCAACTCCCCCTGGATTCCTCGAGTCTCGCAGGTCTCACGAGTACCCCCCATTCCCCGGGTCACCTAGTCTCAACCAGCCTCGGGTCATCTCGACTCACCGCCTCTCCAGTCGACTCGTCTCCACTCGCCTCAACCTGCCTCGACTCGCCTCGTCCCCTTCATGAACAGTGTCTTTCAAGATTTTTCACACTCTAAGATGAACATCAAAGTTATTTCACCAATTACCCATCAGAACGCCTAGCTGTGCTGGGACATTTATTAGTCGCCCGGGAGAGTGCAAATTCTCCCACCGTAGGTTGGACAAGACCAACACACCACATAGTCCACCTAGGGCCCCTGCGGGCGTCTAACGACACATAATTATATAACCGATGCAAAATTGATCACCATGAAAAATGGGCACAGATAAGTGATACAGATACAGACACTAGTCCGCTTACCCCAGAAAGAAGGGTGGCAAAGCGCACCTCACACTCTCATAAGCTCACACTCACACAACTTAGCCCTTTTGCGTTAAAGAGTCCGGCTGAAAACCCCTCAACATACACTCTGGGTCACGAGTGCAGTCCGAGGATCCGTTGTCACCAGCTGGGCCCGAAAGTTTTCATTGGTTTACTCCCACTCCCTACCCACCCACGACCATCCCGACAACGGGATGCCAGGGGCGGGCAAGCACATCAGAGCAGCGTCAAAATCAACCATTCACAACCATTCTCCACTCTCGCCTGTTCATTGCACGCTCTCTCGCTACTTTCACATTCATGTCTCTTCTTCCTAACGCCCGCTTCACACCATCGATCCACACAAACTTCGGTCTACCTCTAGGCCTGCGACCACTCGCCTCCGCATTCATCACCGCATTCATCAAATAAGTAATAGAGCCCACGGAATAAAACATTATAAAATACAAAAATAAAGTGTTGATGATCTATAAAATGAAAAATCATCCATCCACCCACAGAATGGGGTGTGATGTAGCACAGCTTTTACTGATTCTCAACTCTCAATGGTCGAAACAAGTAGTTCATCAGACACTCCCACAAACGGGGTGCGATGTAGCAGGACTTTCATTGATTCTCAACTCTCAATGGTTGAAACAAATGGTTCATCAGACACTCCCACGAATAGGGTGAGATGTATTTGTATTTGCTTCCATGTTCCACCAGAGTCCCAACGCGAAGTTAATGCAGACTCCCCCGTAGGGGTGTGATGTATCATTGTTTTTATTAATTCTCAACTCTCAATGAGTGAAAAATGGTTCATCTCAAGGTGTGTAGTAGAACATGTCTTCTGAGACTCTTTTCAACATCAGTAATGTGTGGGCAATGGTTGCAAGCAAACGGTTTCTCTCTGTCACTCTCGTGTTTGCGAAGATGAATTTTGAGACAGTCTTCTCGATCAGTACTGTATGAGCAATAGTTGCAAGCAAATAGCTTATCTCTACCACTCTCATGTATGCGAAGATGAATTTTGAGAATGCCTTTCCAATCTGTACTGAATGAGCAATGGTTGTAAGCAAATGGTCTAACTCCGACAGTCAGGCCTGAAGAGCAAGCAGGCAGTTTTTCAATGCAGGCAAAGGAACTAACACTTGATCCTGCTTTAGTTCCCCCAGGGGTCAAGGAGCCTCCATCTCCCTCCTATACTGGAGAGCAAGCAGACAGCATTTCAGCAGAGAAAGAGCTGCTCCCACCTAATCCCGCTTCAGATTCTACAAATGCCTTAGCATCTCCTCCAAACTCAGGTCCATCCCAATATAATAGTTATTCCTCGATTGATGGTTCATGATTACTTTTGAATTCAGCCTCTTCTTTTACTAACACATGTTCTCTATAGCCTTCTTGAGAAGTAGAAACACCTCAACAAAGCAATGCTATACAGCCCTTGTCATCTTGTAACATTGAAACTGAAAGAAGCTGTTGCCGACACTACTTCAGTTCTCTGCTACTCAGTCCATGAGTTGAGACAACGGAAGATGTAAGGAGTTTTGGCTCTAGGCAGAATAGAGGCAATCCAACATTTGTGAGAAATGCAGGAATCGCCAAGTCACTGGAAGGGTCACTACCTACTGATGCAATGAATTACTTCAGAACAATCCAGGGGATATTATCTTTGATGACTGGTTTCAGTTGATAATTCAATACTGCCAAAACTTTCTAGCTAAGCTAACAAGCTTCTTCTTAAGTGGAATAAAAGATAATCACTACTGCTCTGAAATCAGGGAAGTTCAACGAAATGAATGAATTTATCCGTAATGACACTTAGAACTACTTCAACCAGAGCATGATAAACAAAAAACATATTTCTGAAATCACAAGAAGTTGGGCGTTGTCCACCACACACACCTGATAGATCATGTCTCCTGGCAGCCTGTTACTTGTACAAATAAACTGCATTAGGCAACAGCATTTAACTCTGATAAACAAGATTTTAGTTTGCGGAAACTTTTCCTGCTAGGCGCCGGATTGTACACATAAAATAACACCACAACGTGTGTGCGCAATTGCAGGCTCATGGCCGAGCAGGTAAAATTTAGGGGCTTATCTCTACCGGATCTCTGACATGAGCCTAAGTGAGCTTCCCGTAGTGCGCGAAGATGGTCAGACGCAGACATGGAACTGTTTGCGCCACCATGTCCTATGGTATATTATTCAGGCTGCTCAGGAACGAGGTTCTATTTAGAGAGGTAAGGATAACTACTTTATAATCATAATAGTAAGGATAATTGATTATTATTCCCATATGTACCAGCATGCAAACATTCCTCAATTAACAATTCTAAGTGATTTCAATTTTCCCAGTATGTGTAGAGACAAACCTTTATCAAAATTAATATTATTTATAATTTACAGTGTGGTATCAAGCATGCTAGTGCATATGTAAATCATTTGCAAATTTTTTACCATAAAACACATAAAAATGGAGGGTTTACCAATCAGATTTATGCAGTGCGACAGGACTGTGAGACGTACAGTAGCGAGCAGAAAATCGTTTACGATATAAAACGAAGAGAAAATTTCAATGTCCATTTTACATTCTATATTTGAACTCATATTGAATTTGATTAATATTACCCATTAAGAAGCTTTGTCCACACATAGTACCGTGATAAATTTTTATCTGAAAGTTAAATTTCACGTGGGGAAAGTCGAATTTGTTTTGTCGGTTTCTATGTTGGCAGTCAAGCCTAGGTCAGAGTGGGAAGCAAAGTGAGTGATTAGTTTGCAGTGAAAATGCGTCTGAGACAAGGCTGCGTGATGTCTCCCTGACTGTTCAATCTCTACCTGGATGGAGTGGTCAGGGAGGTGAACGCAAGTAGAATGGGTTGTGGCTTGGAGCTGTTGAAAGCAAATGGGTGGAGTGGATATTTGAGCCAGTTGCTGTTTGCGGATGATATGGCACTGGTGGTAGATTCAAAAGAGAAGCTGTGTAGGCTAGTGTCGGAGTTTGGAAGGGTGTGTGAGAGGAGGATACTACGAGTGAATGTCTGAAAAGAGTGGTTGTATGAGGATGTAGAAGTTCCAACTATGCTCTACGGAGCCGAGACTTGGGGGGTTGAGAGCAAAGGAAAGAAGAAGGTTGAATGTTTTTGAGATAAAATGCTTAAGGGGCATGGATGGATTTGATTTGATTTGGGCCTCATAGCATGGATGTAGTGACACTAAGACAGAATCCATAACGACGTGGTTCGAATATAAACACGGATGGTCAAGAAGTAAGAGGGCAGAGTAGATTTGTGTGTTCTTAGATGATTCGGGCTAATGGTGAGGATGGATGAAGGGTGATTGGTAAAAGGGGTGATGAAGGCGGAGGGGAGTGGACGTATGCCATGAGGTAGAATCAAAGTTTAGGTGGACGAATGGTGTGAAGCAGGCGTTAGGAAGGTGACTTGAATGAGGAGCTAGCGAGAGAGCGTGCAATGAATAGGAGTGAGTCGAGCAATGTTAATTTTTGATGCTGCCCTCGTGTGCTTTCTTGCCCTTGGCATCTCGTTGAGAAACGGGATGGTCGCGTGTAGGGAGCGTTCTGGTCATCATGACGCGGCAGAGGTAAGCCAGTCACACTGTGTCGGGCCCTGCTGCTGACACTGACTTTGGACCGCACTCATGACCCAGAGTGTATGTTGCGGGGTTTTCCTGCTAGACGCTTTAGTGTAAAGGGCTAAGTTGTGAGTATGAAAAGAGCACGTAGTGCGCCGTGCCGTCGGTCACCCTCTTTCCTGGGGGATTTGGGCTAGTGTCTGTAACTGTATCAATAAAATGATCCTAATTTCTGTGTCATCTGATTAACATATCAGAGAATTTTGTGGGTGGAAGAAAGATTTCGTTTGACTGCTCTTCAACATTTACACTGATTCCTAAAGGTCAACATGCTTACCGAAATCAATTAGTTTTCCCCAAGTGTAGGTAGTGTACTATGTGAGTAGGCCGAGTAGAGTAGAAGCGGGATTTAGGAAACCTGTCGAGTTGCCGCGCTCAGCATGAAGTACCCTCCATCAGCAGGTGCTTCATGCTAATCGCCGCTTGGTGGCACAAAGGACATGCTGGTGCGAACGATCCTATGTCTGAGTCCATGAGATGTGTGTCTCCTGAGCACAGGCTGTGGAAAAATGTTCGAAAAACTTCATTTCCTCTACTCCAACCGAGTTTGGCTGCAGGCCTTGTTTCGTCCGCTTTGTTGTTGCTTATCGGTCCAATGGGATGTTATAAAAGAGTTGATGATATGGAACCAATCTCAGTAGTTAATGACGCGAAATTGTTCTCGAAGGGTGAAAACCAAGGCCCTCAGTGACTGAGAAGATAACGAATTTATGGAGACATTTCTTTATTGTTGATTGAGATGGCTGATTCGAGAGCGTGTAACTGTAGAGAACGGAGGCTTCTTGTGGAAGGGTAGCCGAGGCTGAGGTTGCCCCGGCGATAGTTGTAGAGCCGTCAGAATACGTACGGTGGAAATCTGGAAAATGGTTCTCGATCAGTCTCAAACATTTTCGGCCATACATACTCGGTGGAGTAGTTGGCATAGGGTATATTTGAAGACCTCGGCAAACTGGCGGTGAGTTGATCATCCATGTAGGCTTGACAATTTGGTGAATCAGTAATAAAATGGAGGATTGATAGCCATGAGAGTGATGTCTAGTGTTTCCAGTAACTTGTCCATAAGTGAGGAAAATGACGGGCAGATAATTATTTAAGCCGCAAAGAAGAATTTATCCAAAAATATTGATGATATAATTGAACGCTGGCTTCTTGATTACGTTCCAAGTCTTGAAGTAGTATTGAACAAAGAATAGAAAGAATTTTCCGTGTTTCTAATGATACTTTATCATTGCTACTGTGAACATGGAGCTTCTCAAACTAGCAATCACGAGTTTGTGAATTATACCGACGGCCTGGCGAGGTCACATGCTGCACTAAATACTCTATTATTGCTACTGATAACCTGGAGCTCCTCACACCAACACTCGTAAGTTGGCCTATTACACCGACGGCCTCGCGCGGTCACATGCTGCACTAAATACTCTATTATTGCTACTGATAACCTGGAGCTCCTCACACCAACACTCGTAAGTTGGCTTTTTATACTGACGGCCTCACGCGGTCACATGCTGCACTAAATACTCTATTATTGCTACTGATAACCTGGAGCTCCTCACACCAACACTTGTAAGTTGGCCTTTATACCGAAGGCTCGCGCGGTCACACGCAGGACTAAATTGAATCAGCAACAAGCGAACTTCCACGCCATCCTCCAGACCGTTGATGAGTACGAGGGGCACTCATTACCTGGCATCAGAAGCTCCCAAACCTCGACGATGAGGAAGCTGGCGCTCCGGTAACCGTGCATTCAACTCTAGGAACAGACTCCGCCAAACTGATACTGGCGCAAATGATAGAGAACCAGACCTTGTAGTAGACTGATGTAAGCTATTCACGTCACCCGGAAGAGAGTTTAGTGAGGGCGGCCGCGTGCCTGCTACTACCCCCGTGGTCAGAAATACAACAAAACTCAACGCTGTGCCCTGTTTAGCGAGAGCGGCTGCGTGCCTGCTAATACCCCCGTGGCCAGGAATGCAACAAAGCTCAACGCTGTGCCCTGTTTAGCGAGGGCGGCCGAGTGCCTGTTAATACCCCCGTGGCCAGGGATGCAACAAAACTCAACGCTGTGCCCTGTTTAGCGAGGGCGGCCGAGTGCCTGCTAATAACCCCGTGGCCAGGGATGCAACAAAACTCAACGCTGTGCCCTGTTTAGCGAGGGCGGCCGAGTGCCTGCTAATACCCCCATGGCCAGGGATGCAACAAAGCTGAGCGCAGTGCCTTGCGACCCTAAGTACGCAGCGTTAATGATAGGGCTGACGGTACACTAGACGAGGTAATTTAGAGCTGAAAGAGCACGAGTGACATAACAAATTATGCCGTTGGACAGGAGAGATGCGAGAGTCATAGAAAAAGTTTCACGAGAAGACGCAGCGCCCTCACCTAACCCGAGCAGGGTCCATTGTTTGAGCATCCAGGGCTCGGGAGGGTTAAATCCCCAAGCATAAGCAAAACTAGACCAACTATCAAAATCTAACCTGTAATCCAGCCTAGGGCCCCATCAGGTGATGCAGAGCGCAAGTGAATATATTAGAGAAGACGCAAACTACTTTCGAACCCAGAAGTTCTACCGTTATGATCAGCCTCCGCAGGCACATATATTTGGAAACGTCGCTAACCGAACATTACCACCAACAGCTGCGTAGTGTGTGCCCTAAAAACAGTGTAGGCCTTAGGCCTGTTAACCCTAGATTAAGTTACACGAAGAAATCCCCTGCCTTGCATATTTTTCGATTCCCCTCCAAAGTTTGTTTAGAGAAGCAGGTGGTCCTCATATGGATCGTATGACCAGGAGACGTTGACGAGCGTTTTGTCATTAGACCATCCTGTCAAACTTGACAATTCAGCATTGTGTAGCCGGTATCCCATAACGTAGAAGGGTAGTGTTAGCTCAGGAGTATCTTATGTTGTAAAAAGAAAGATGGGAGGAGCCTGTACACTAGTTAACGGTTTAAGTTTATTTTGAATACCAATAAGGCCAAGGCTTCAATACACCACGCCTCTTTGGGAAGGCGCCCAAGAGGCGAATGGTCCCCTTATTGGAGGTTCACTTCATACACATAAACAAGGCCCTCCCATAGTATTTCAAGCTGCAGGTCTAGAGCCCAGACCACAGCATATTCCATCAGCTGATGTCATTGGGTAGAGGGCGCTTACGCTACGCTACGTTTTACACTTGATACATTTCTTTTTGCTGTTCATTTACACTTTTGTTCCATTGTGTCCGTTATATAACAATCAATGTTCAGTGCTCCATCGAGAGTTTAACAATTGTCATGTTACTTTGCTTTTTTTAAATAATATTAT
This sequence comes from Gammarus roeselii, assembly GCA_016164225.1. Classification (NCBI taxonomy): domain Eukaryota; kingdom Metazoa; phylum Arthropoda; class Malacostraca; order Amphipoda; family Gammaridae; genus Gammarus; species Gammarus roeselii. The sequence continues at coordinate 8,001 of SDVV010033340.1, forward strand.
AAAACTACTGTGTAATCATTTGTATCACCTTGCATTTTACCTGATTATAACAACCTGAAAAGATTACACCTAACACAACATTCTATGAATAATAGCTCGTTCCCAACCAAATTTTGTGAATCGTATTGGTATTCTGTTAAAGCAGGTATTTACTGAAACGATCATTCAACAATCCTGTAATCTTCAGGCTAGTCCATTACGCTACTGGACCTTATCTGGTGGCCTCTTGTCCCTCTGAAGCGGTAAAGGGCGAAATAATCCATTCAGTTGTGCTAAGCAAAGTCAAAGCTGCCATGACGGTATCAGAGCTCGACACTAATGAATTGTTCAATAAGCAACATCAAGTTGCTCGGGTCCGAGGTGACGCAACATGTTCTATAAAGCGGGAGTGAACAATAGTAGGATAAACAACAACTCGCTGCCAGCCCAAGAAAAGAAGTGAAATGGGGACTGCTGCCCCACGACACTGTTAGTAACTTAGTAATGGAGTTAGTTGAAGGCCTATTCATTCTCTTTCATTTAAGCATCCTTATTGCAAGTCATATCGATGTTATCCAAACCATGTATTATGTTTTTATCATCTTCCATCAATCTAATAGAAATTAGGTATTTCAATCAATAGCATGTGTCAGAGTGGGATGCGAGGTGAGTGATTGGTTCATAGTGAAAATGGGTCCGAGACAAGGCGGCGTGATGTCTCCCTGGCTGTTCAATCTCTACATTGATGGAGTGGTCAGGGAGGTGAACGCGAGTTTGCTGGGTCGTTGCTTGGAGCTGTTGGAAGCGAATGGGCGGAGTTGGCAGTTGAGCCAGTCGCTGTTTGCGGATGATACGACGCTGGTGGCGGATTCAGAGAAGAAGCTATGTAGGCTAGTGTCTGAGTTTAGTAGAGTGTGTGAGAGGAGGAAGCTTCGAGTGAACGTGGGTAAAAGTAAGGTAATGAGATGCTCGAGAACTGTTGATGCGAGCAGAATTAGTGTCCTCCTAAATAGAGAGTTGTTGGAAGAAGTTCGGTGTTTTAAGTATCTTGGCTCCCATGAGGAGAAGACTGAACTAGTGGAAACCGAGGTGAAATCGCGAGTGAAGGAGGGGTGCAATGTGCTGGGCGCACTGAAGAGTGTAATGAGCTGCAGGACGTTGGGGATGGAAGCAAAGAGAGGCTGTACGAGGGTGTCGTTGTCCCAAATATGCTATACAGAGCTGAGACTTGGGGTGAGAGCAGAAGAGAAAAGAAGGTTGAATGTTTTCGATATAAAATGTTTGAGGAGCATGGCTGGTTTGTCGCCGAGAGACAGGTTCACAAACGACGTGGTTCGAATCAGAAAGGGCATGGTGAAGAAATAGGAGGACCGAGTGGATTCGCGTGTTCTGAGATGGTTTGGGCACATGGTGAGGATGAATGAAGGGAGATTGGTAAAAGATGTGATGATGGCGGAGGCGAGTGGTTGCAGGCCTAGAGGTAGACCGAAGTTTGGGTGGATGGATGGTTTGAAGCAGGAGTTAGGAAGACATACTTGAATGTGGAAGTAGCGGGAGCGCGTGCAATGAACAGGCACGAGTTGAGAATGGTTGTGGATGATTGATTTCTGACGCTGCTCTTACGTGCGTTCCCGCCCTCGGCATCACGTTGCCGAGATGGTCGTGGGTGGGGTAAACCGAGATGGTCGGCGGGGGTAAACCAGTGAAAACTGTCGGGCCCTGCTGCTGACGACGGATCCTCGGATTGCACTCGGGACCTAGAGTGTAAGTTGAGGGGCTACCGGCCGGACCCTATAGCACAAAAGGGCTAAGTTGTGTGATTTGATTATTTGCTTCCATGTTCCACCGGAGTCCCGACGCGAAGTTAATGCAGACTCCCCCGTAGGGCAATCGGCTAAGTTGTGCGAGTGTGAGCGTATGAGGGTGTGAGGTACGCCTTGCCGTCGGCCACTCCCTTTTCTGAGGGATTCGGCCTAGTGTCTGTATCTCTAAATTTACGTCTCAATAAGGTGGATAGAGGCCGCCGGATTCGACGCACAAAAGTCCAGCAACAACAGGAAAAAAAATCAATGAATAAAATATGGTCGCCTGTGAATGCATTAAAAAAGAGGATGTGTGCCCAAGGAAAATAATATATATTTCAATCAAAAGGAAGGCGCCATCTAAACGTTCTCAAAGTAATAAAAATTCAAACAGCAAAAAGGCAAAGCAAAATACATTAGAACTAACGATATTTGATTGATAAAATAAAATTGCAAGACCATTAATGCAACCATAAGGGTTACATTAATGGTATTCAGTACCATTATTGTAACAAAAACAATAGGTCAAAATTAGACTTGCCTCAGTAGATATCGGAGTTTTGGTATAAATAAAAATGCCATTCCAACATCTCCGCTGAGGCTGGAAATCAGTGATCACTGGCTTTCAGCCTCAGCGGAGATGTTGAAATGACGTTTTTATTCATGACAAAACTCCGATATCTGCTGAAGCAAGTTTTGACCTATTGGGGACGATGGCATAGCGTCTCATCCGGCGGCCGTACGCCTACAGACGGAAGACGCTCTACTCAAAATCTCCAAACTCGTATGCAAAGCTATGGACAAAAACTATATCATTACTCGTGCTACTGGACCTATCGAAAGCATTTGACAGAGTCAATCATGACATCTTACTAAAAAACATTCGCAACTGAACATCCACACATCCTGGTTTGAATTTGATTTGGGCCTCATTTCCACCAGAGCCTCAACGTGAGTCATAATAGGCTTCCCCGTAGGGCTCGATGATCATTGATTCCAATAGGCTCGCACGCCTAGGTGTGCGAGGAAAAAACAAAACAACGCTTTTAATGTTAGAAAGAAAGAGAAAATTCTAGCAATGTCAGACGCACGCTGGTGCGCAAAAAAAAACGCTTACACGTTTTTGAACTTGAAGAGTATATATACGCACCCTAGTGCGTTCAGGTAGCATCGTCAAGATTAGTACAAGGTCAGTGACTACACGGGCAGATTCAGCTCCGACAGCAACTCAACACAATATTTACAGCTACGCGGTTTAGTTGTTTAAATACAATTTATTCATTTAGGTAAGATAAAGACTCAGATGAACTGAAACGAATCCTCGCCTCCAACCCCTCAGAACCTCATGTATATGTCCATACGCCAGTGCACACAGATAGTATCGTCGAAATTGGTACAAGGTTCACGGCTACTCGGACTAAGCCAGCTCCGACAGCAACGCAACACAATGTTTCCAGCTACGCGGTCTATTTGATTTCAAGTACACTTTATTTAGTCAGGCAAGATAAAGACTCAGACAAAACGAATCCC
>SDVV010033341.1:0-11311 GCA_016164225.1 Gammarus roeselii
CTATCAGTGTTATGGTACGTTGGAATGTAGATGAATATTAGTATTGTTAGCTTTATTTTGGGTGTTTCCACGCTAGGCGACCCTATCTATTCATGTTCCCATGCGTTGTAATGTTAGTCATGCTCAAGAGTGCAGTGTTGGTGGTTGAATCGACCGGGATGGCATACCTGTTTCACCCTGTAACGGTAGACACGGTCTAACACGTTTCTCGTAGTAGTTTATGCTGTTCTGTGATTATCCAACGGTGTATTATTAACATTGACTGCACAACAGAATTGCTTTGTAGATGTTTATGAGCGTTATGCCAGTGTAACGAACCCGTGCTTGAGTGTTTCCTTAGTAACTGTACCAGAACGAACTAATCTAGTGCCCCGTCGTCCACTTCGAGTTTATCTAGTTTATTTTTCCCGAATGCTTTTGGCAACCTATCCAGGAATGTTTGAGTGAGGTCATTGACATCTTTGCTTATCTTGGTCTTATTGACCAACAAACGTTTGAGGAGATCGAGAACGTCAATACGACTTTGGACATTGAGGTGGCTAACGAAGTCATTCGGTTCAAATATAAGTTGGGTGTTGGTTTTTATGCAGTGGAGCAGCCCGGGGGATAATGATTTAGCCACGGAGGGCAATGAGGCTGTAAATAGTGCTGCAACATCGCCATTATTTGGCTTCTTCTGTATGATCGGTTCCTGCGTTTCATCATTTTTTTGTATTTATACTAGTGTGATATAGTCCTTGGATAAATAAAAATAATTTTAGAGCTTTTCCAAATAATTTCAAATTTTAGCATATCGTTCCCACGTTCATTTACCTTTTGACTGCGGTATAGCCTGCTATGTTCTGCCACTTCTGGCACTGTTGTAACAGATAAGGGTGTAGCGCTACCACCAATCGAATATGTTGTAAGCCTATTCATTTTGGATTTTAGAGCAAGGTATCAAACTGATTCATCCATGATTTTTTTGTCAAGAAACTCACTGCAACTGGTAATAGTAAAGGTAACAGAAAGCCTCCACGCAGGGTTGATAAAGTTTTCATTATGTTCCCGGACGATTTAATGCCTAATTGTTTTCCGTATAGAATTGAATTTAGTTATTCGTGACTGGGTTAGCTTGTCACAGACCAATTTTCCGATCAGTATATTTGTAAATATTTCGCAGATGATTTTAACTTCTTTGTTAGAAAAATGTTTGATGAGTTGACTTCGTTCGAATAATTTTAATTGATTCAATTTATCATAAAAGTTCAATTTCCGTTTCAAAGTTCGGTCATCACGCATCACGATACGATGTCTCCTTCATTAATCCACGTCGGTTTGCTTGCGGGATAATCCGTGTAAATCCCGTAGATTTGCTTTCTGCCTCATCTAGTTCGTTTCTTCAAGACCTTTATTGTATAAATATCAGGTCTGTCACACTGAACTAATTTTTGCCTGTAGGCAAAACCTTTGATGGGTTCATCAGTATCGAGCGGTGTAATTTCATAGATCGGAGGGTAATGATTGTGATTAATACGTGAAATACGAAACACTTCCGACGTAAACTTTGGTTCGTGTCCTTTCCAGAATGTCTTGAGACTGGGATCACTACACTGTAAGCGTACGTACGCTCCAACCTTTAATTGTGTACTGGGCATTTTAATTCTTTTACGTCGTATTTTATACTTTTCGGACAGCAGTGCCTAAATTTCTTTCGCATCGTTCAACAAATAAACGTCAAAGGAAACCGGCCCATTAATGATGGATGCAGTGTCATATTGTACGAGATCACAATTATTTGCAGGTCATCATTATTAGCGTTCCGTCATTTAAGCATGCATATATTTACACAACTTGGGTTTCAGAGTTCGTATGACACGCTCGGCTGGTGATACTTTAATGGCTTTGTTGTAGGTGTAATAAATGGATAGGTTCTTGCAAGCTAAATAAGCTTTTCTTTTTATATTCATTAACTCAGTCCCCTGATCTGAATAGATTCGAGTTGCAGGCCATACTAGTTCGTTAACTGCAGCATCGAAAACTGCAATCATATTTTTAAATGTAGTAGCTCTTCAAGGGTTGTGCACCAAAATATCTGCCGTACATATCAATAACGATCAATAAATATCTAATTTCATCATTTTATCTGCATTATCTTTCATATAGGCAACATTCGCACATAGAATCGATCCAGGATGCACAGCTGTGAACATGTGTCTGCTAAATTTGAATGGAGCTTGCTTAAAACGTGTATAAGTCTCTGTGCCCGAAGCAATTTTTCGACATCACGTCTTGTTGTAGACGGACAAATATTCGTATAACTTTGTTGTAGGCCCTTTGCGCTGGGGAAAGATCCAGCAGCCTCTGGATTGTAGTAGACACTTTCTATTACAATCCATTACTAGTCTCAAATCAGGCATACATTTTATTTTATAGCGACAACCCTTGTTCAAATTCATGTCCTGCAATTTGTGCCCTAATTAAAAGTTTCGAATCACTTGACTGTGTGATATTGACCAAGATGTGCCCATGTGGTTTTTGTTCCTCATGCAACTTATATACGGAGATGAACGACTCAATCTTGTCTTTTCCAAGGAATGTTTTACAAAAAAAAACGTAATTGATTGACATCGCGCATGGCATTCAAAGATATTGTACGATGGAATGGATTAGAGTGAAAGAGTGGTTGATTCAAATATATTGCACTGATATTTGCGTGGCGTCTCCCACAGAACCCATTTGCAATCATACATAGAGACTAAGTCTATCATGATATCGTCGTATACGACAAGTAGTCGACATTTAGATTTTTTTGATGAAGGATCGAATGCAAGTTTACCAGTATGAATTCTTATATTTTCATGTTTCTGTACCGGAAAATGCTCTGACCCCGAAACGACCACCTCGTCGAAGCTATCAATGTGTTTAGTAATTAATTTACTAAATAGGACACTCTTCCCACTAGATGAGAACTGTCTCACAAGCAATCGAGCGGGTTTGTTAAAAATATTGATATCGTGAGACCTAAACATCTCCATCATTGCCAACAGATTTTGCACAACAAGCTTTTTTTAAATGAACCTTTAATTTATATATAATTTATTTTTGCAGATGTATTATTTCAAGGATATGCTGAAATCAAGGACCCGTTTGGTTGACACATCACCAGGTAACTATCAGCTTAGCTATTATTCCGTTTTATATCTCTAAAGTTAGATCGGTCAAGAAATACAAATTAGTCATCATGCCAACATGTCTGACATCAACCAATGTGGCTTCCATCTGTTAATTCGTATTTTTTCCCCAGCAAATCGATTTTATCTTCGTTAATTCATTACTAATGTTCTGAACAGACCGTGGTAACAACTAAATCGGGGGTATTCAAAGGCCAGGTCAACCTGGAACTTCAGGGATGATAAGGTACATGTATGGTAGCTTATGTTTAACTAAAAACTCAAGATAATTTTGGACTCTGTAATAAAGTATTTCATGATAGAGCAGAACGTTTATATCTCCTACTAAATTTATAATTTTTCATGTGCAGACCGACGCAGTACAATACCTCTTCAGCAAATTATTCACCTCATGGTTATCCGCTGGCCAGACCCAGGTACAATGCATACAGTCATCGCCCAAACTATCAGGGGTATCCTAGGTACGGTAACCCGAACAATCAGCGCCATCCGTTGCCTGTATACAGGCAACGCTGCCAGCAACGTTCTTGGGAGCAGCCTCAAGCATGGCAGCCTCGACAACCGTGGCAGAGACCACCGTGGCAGACACAAGCGTGCCCCTACCCGCATCAGTCTCAACAGACATCGACTACAGAAACTGACTTCTACAAAGTCGGACATGATGCATTATAAGGGTTAGTGTGTAGAAAACAATGTTTCTACATTTTTATTATTTGTTAAGATTTGTTAACAGCAGGATCTTCCTTCAGGAACATCTTCACCATAGGTTGAGAAGGCGCTTCCATTATAGAATGATCTGTCTGGTATGTCCAACATTGAGGGCTTATCTTCCGATATTCGCTCAAGTGATTTGGGCTAAGATGCACTGCGATCCATCATCGTAACCTCATGACTGAGAAAACTCACTGTAAAGTCAGGACTTAGCACAGTTCTAGACTTGTGCATTTTTTATTTACTATTTAAAAACACGAGCGATATTTCTTCAGAGAGACATTCCAGCTCCACACTCGAGGACTCCTGTCTCAGTAAAATAGACACTTGTTCCTTCATCTTCAAAATGTACAAGATAACTTTGAATGTTGTTAATGTCGTTGACACAAAACTATCATCTTGAATGAATGCAAACCTCTGGAGAATCCGGTTATAGGTCACTGCAAGATTTCCTATTTTTACCAACTCCATTTCTTTCGGACTTAATGATCAATCTTTAAAATGTTTGCTTGACAAGAAGCTGATATTGTGTGTGTCCACCATCCTCGGCGGTGCCAGTTTTATTCGACTCCACCGCTGAAGGTAGGCAAACAGGCACAACACGTATAGCGGTATTAGTATCGTTTTGTTTTGGTTTTATTTTGGTTTTGATTTGTTTTTGGTCACCCAAGTTATCGTACACATCGTATCTCTGGCAGCGAATGGCAAGTATTTTTATTTGATGATGGTTAAGTTATCTGGCGGTGCATTGCAAATGTTGTGCTCTTGATCTCGTCGGCGACACACCTTCCTCGAAATGTAAGTATTTCTAACATGTTTATTTTTAAAGATATCTTTCTGTCTCTTTGTTAGTTCATATCCTTTATATTCCTTTCAATAACTTTGTACTTTGTTTATTCCTGTAGGATGAATCAAGCACCATTGATGGATCATGCAGGGAGTGTTCGTGGCTCATACCGATGTGAGGTCTGTCCGCAACGTGGCCTCGCAAGCCCTATCGCAAACCTTGCAAGCTCGCTGCCTAGCCTCGCAATGCCAGCAAACCCTAGCGCAAGCCCGCAACCCGGTGCTGCTGCTGCTGATCCGTCATCGAACTACCCGGAGTTCAGCATACTGTTGGTTCGGAACAATCCGTTGTTCAGCCTACTGCCGCGTTGGCACCATCATTGGCGTAGTCTCCTGTTGGTTCGAAACTGCCCGGAGTTCAGCCTACTGCTCCGGAACAATTAGTCCCTCAGCCTACTGCTAAGGCTCTGTCTTCGACTCCGTCTTTGGACCCGTTCCTCACTCAGCCTACTGATGGTTTGAAACAGTTCGTTGTTCAGCCTACTGCTTCATCTTCGGAACAGTCAGCCTACTGAAGGGTCGGCTCCTTTGCGTGAGCGGGGCATTATGTTTCTTGGCTCAAAAACTGTCCAGGTCGCTACCACATTGCCATCGTCAAATCAAAGAATAATTGTGTGCTCACTAGCCTCATCGCACATTTCCAGTTGAAACAAGAAACAAATCTCTCAAAAAAATGTCGTGAGTCGGAACATACTTACCTCCCATTCGAAGAGGTATACTTCCAATTTCCATACCTCGACTTGATCACACCTGTTGCTTTGGAAGATTTTCCCCTTATAGAAAGGGAATGTAACCTGAACATCAGACTGTATCAAATCCCAATTGTGAAGGAAGGGCACGGTCTTGTTAATATTTACAGAGACCAGCGAGGAACGTAGGGTCGGTCCATTTCGTACAAATTTTAGAAGCTAATCATGTCGCACTCATCCCGTGTTTCGCTTTATTTATGCGCACATTCAGACGTACGATATCTAGCAGTAAATTTTTTGTCCATTCTGCACGCAAGGCATAGATGGAAGCAAAAAAAACTGTACACGTACAATTGTGTTCATCCAGTACTGGCTTGCAAAATATCAGTATGCCTGAAGGAGCCGAGCTGTATCAATTCTCAGCCATGCATGCATCAATAAAACCACCCGTTGTTGCCTATTATGACTGTGAAAGCGTACAAGTTCCATGCCAAGAAGGTAAAAATGTTGTGAGTAACCACCAGTTGTGCATTTACAGTTATGTGCTAGTGGATAAAGACGGAAAAATTGTGGAACACACAGTAGTCGATGATTCGACTTCAGTTCCGCTTGAGGAACTAGAGACAGATCTCGTTAAGAATCTATTGGTAGATTGCAATGATTATATGGAGACCTTACCATTGTACCCCGAGCCCGTCCTGACAATAAGAAGACTCACATAACATGTGAGCGCTGCGGTGACACTTTTGGAGAAAAAAGAAAAAAAGAGTGCGCAACCATATCCACTACATCCAGGGCGTCTTCAAAACCAATAATAAGTGATATCTGGCAAACATTGGGGCTTTGTGAATGAGTTGCAACTTCCAAATCACAGAGAAATGGCGCTAAATGTTACGTATAGCTCACAATGCATCAGCCTATGATATGAGATTTATATTAGGAGGATTGGACGGCAAAAATTTCTCTAACATCCGTGTTTTGCCAAAACAGTGTGGCAAAATGTTCAGCATCTCTGTCTCATTGAATGACGACCCGAGCATGTATGGGGTCAAGCTCATCGACTCCTACTCCTTTCTCAACTGAAGTTTAGATAGTCTTGCCAAAAATCTCAGAGACAGTGGCCATGGCATGCCGCTCCTTAAAACCCATTTCACAAGTCTCGAGTACAGTGACAGTGTATTAGAACTTGCTACTCGAAAAGGTCATTTCTGCTACGAAACCATCACGTCTGATTCTGTGCTGGACCAAACAAACATCCCAACGCAACAAGACTTTTGCAGTCAACTTCGAGGCAAAAGAATATCTTACTCTGATTATGCTGAAGTGATTGAAATGTACAGGCAGCCAACTGCAAGACCCTGAGTGACTACATGATAGTTTTTCCTGTTTATCGACACACTGCTACTAGCTGAAGTCTTTCAAAAGTTTAGGCAGACCATGACACGCGACTACATCCTGGATCCCGTTCAGTTTATGAGTGCCCTTGGCTTTGCAATGCAAGCTGCTCTTCACGAAGGCAAGATGAAACTGGAGCTGGTGAAAGATATTGCTCTTCTCAATCTGATTGTCAAAAATACAAGAGGCCAATTTGTGACACTGACGAAAGGTCTTACCAAGATAATCAATTCCCGTTGCAAAGACTTTAACCCTGAACAGCCTGTGTCTTCAGCAGCAATGTGGGACATTAACAGTCTTTATGGTGGATGCTTGAGTGAGCCCTTTATTATTGGTGAAATCCACGAGCTCACACCCGAAGAAATTCAAGCATTCGACTTGGTAAAAGCAGTCTGTTCTGGCGAATACACTTACATTGTCGGCATCGATTCCCAAGTCAGCGACAAAGTTGCACGAAAAACAGATGAGTTGCCAATACTGCTGCATCACAAAGAAGTCAGCTTGGTCGATGTGTCACCCATCACGAGAAATCCCTTGGCATCTCAAAAACATAAAATGAGCAGATCGTAAACTGGTTGCTAGTTATTTGCCACAAACAGACTACCTCGTAGCTCTGAAACTATTGCAAGTACCACTCGTGCAAGGACTGGAAGTCACCAAGGCTCGTCGATTTTTTCGAATCAAACAAGAACCCATCTTCAAAAGATTCATTTCAAAAAATATACAAAAACATTGAGAGTCCACGCATTCATTCGAAAAGTCCCTATATAAGCTATTATCAAATAGAAAATACGGCAAGCTTCTGCTTAACCCGCTCAACAGAAGTCTAGAGGCAAAGATCATGTGCCCTGCCAACGAGTTTCGAAAACACGCTGCAAACTCCCTTATGAAGAACGATTACGCCATCGGCTCAGAAACAGTCATCATGATTCTCAAACAGAAAAATGTCCGAATGGTTCGTCCACTCCAAGTTGGATTATATGTGCTCGAGAAAGCTAAAGCAAAAATCTACAGCTTTTTGTATGACACTCTGAAACCCAAATATGGTGACAACGTCTCTCTCATCTACTCTGACACAGATTCGTTGCTGCTCCAGTTCAGAGGTGTGGACGACATTGAAACAGAAATGCGGCAAACTCCCCTGGCTGAATACATGCACTTTCCCAATTACCCCAAAAATCATCCCTTGTATGCTGAAACAAGGAAAGGACAACTTGGGCAACTGAAAAATGAAACAGCCAACGACTACCCGAGTGAACTCATTTGCTGGCGACCAAAGTGTTACATTATGTTGCTCGAGCCCGAAGCCATAAATTAACTGCAAAAGGCGTCAATTACCAGACACAAGCCAAAATCAGACATGAACAATACAGAGATATCCATAACCAGAAATTTTACACACACATTGAAACCATACACAACATTTGCACACAAGCATGCCAGCTTCAAGCTGTACGAACCGTTAAAAATTGCCTCAGTAAATTGGAAAATAAACGCTACTATGTTGATGCATGCAAAATTCTTGCCTATGGGCATCCAGACATTCCTAAACAAATAAGCGAAGTTGAGCTACCGTCACTAAAAAGAGGAAGCGATGTGTCTTGTGTGATGCTAATGTAAATGTGAATTTCATTTGGAAGAGACGTAAGCCTGGCGAGGCCGTCTTTGGCGAGTACACTCGTGAAGAAAGCACATCCACGTCGTCAGGTTTTATTCTGTAAAGGTTCCTAAGATATAAATATGTAAATGTTCCTAAGATGTTATAAATGAATAAATAAATTTAACCTTGTACGCTTCATAATCATTTACTCTGATATAATTTCACGCAGCTTTATGGGCGACAAGCAGGTCAACATTATTGACGTTATTCCAATTAATAAATCTAATTCCTTCCCGCGTGCACATGACATTTATAAAAAAACACAGCGCAGTCATATTGATTCAATTTCCATCTATCTACAAGATGGTGTTTGCGGTATCATTTCGATCAAGGATGGTGGATCGATCTTATGTGTATTACATTTTAAAAGAAACTAGAGCCATATAAATATAACGCTGGATATAAATAATGTCATTTTGTAACTAGCAATCATGACGGTTGCATATGCATAGCCGTCCTATAAATAATACAAAGCTTTTTTCGCGAAACGTGACAAAATACGCGGTGGAAGTTTACATGATATTGACCAATTCACAAGTCCGATATCGTATCAGATGGGTAGGATTCTTCTCAACCATAGCCAGTCTAGTAAGACGCACATTCCCTCTGCTACGAAAAACTGTAATGACTGCAGCTGCCGATATGGCTTTTAATATGCTACACGATTATTCGGAGCGAAAAGATATGCAAAATTTAACCAAGGAACATGGGATTGCAACACTCAAGAACGTAGTAAAAAAAGCCATGACTGGAGGCAAGAATACAAGGAAAGTAACAAAAAAAACGAAATCAAAGAAGAACATTGGAAGAAAGATGGAGTAGGGTCGTCCATTATATAATTACTAATAAATACCACTGTCCATGCACCATTAACGCTAGTTCCGGGTGAGGATGTATACTGACAGCATCCCCGGTGGATCATCTCTCAACATGACAAGGCTAGAAGCCCCTACGGAAAACTATGAAATGGGGGTGATTGATATGTTTCCCTCCGTCAACAAGAAATATTGAATTGAATCAAGTATCGATTCGAAATTTTAAAGAAATTATCTAAGTGCAAACAGCAGCCTGAATGATGGTAGAATTGTCGATTCCTCTATCGAATATCATATTGTCTGGTCCGATAATGAAATGGTCGACTTGAGCTCGTTAGAAATGCAGATGGGTCAGCGTTGGCCGCCGCTGCACATGTTACACTCGTTGACAGATTGTTTCATCGCACTCTCTATTCTTAAAGGGTGTACAGTGTGAATGGAACAGTTATACTGGACTATTAATTAATCTCAATATTTATGCATCCATGAAGAGCACCGATCTAAATAATAAGGGGCTGAATATGATGTATAAATCACTTCAAATACCCATTCCAAATACCATCGTTGCGGGAAATTTTGCTTATCAAAACGCTTATAAGACTTGAATTCAAGAAAGTGTAGGTCATGGTATACATATGATGTGACCTCTAAACTTTGATGTAGCCGGTAGAAACAGTTATCTATTGGATAATGTTAGCGTAAATATACGTTTGGAACTGGCAAAACCAAGTAGCGTTCTTGTAACACATGACAATGAAGAATACATCTATTTAGTTGACTCGTGTAAATTATGGTGTAAAAATGTTATACCCTACAGCTTTGCTTGCTTTAGATAAAGCACTCACAAAACACAATGACCTACTTGAATGCATGTTTGATCGACCCGTCGTCAAAACAGCCGTGTTTCCTACCGGGTAAAAATCCATCTCCATTAATTCCCCCTTCAACGGGGTTGTTCCATATAAATTAGTCATGTTTCTCGTTGATCAAGCGGCACATAACGGAGCATATGATCGCAATCCAAATAATTTCCAACATAACGACGTCACAAACGTTATTGTCGATTTGAACGGGAACTGCGCAAGCAACATAGATCATCGTTTCCCCGCGAGTGCGCGCAAGCATACCATCAAATACTTTCGGCTCTAGGGACTCGTTACACCTCTCATCTCGTTACAAGATAAAAATTTACCCTGCATGAAGGACTATATTTGTTATAGATACAAGGCCAACCGACTCTGAAGATGTCATTAAGCTAGAAAAAGAACAAACATACGTATAACAGTGAATTGTTGAACTCAACCCGCTGCAAATAAGATCTTGTTCCTGGTAGGTTATACACTCGGTTCGTCAAGGAGGGTGTTCCCTAACTATTTACAGTAACCATGGATAGTAACCAAATTGAAAATGTAGCCATGAGAGACCCAATAATGACAAATGCCTGTATAGGATGTTTTGCTGAAACAGAATGCCCTTGCATCCAATAAACGGATACATTATTGTTAACAGCGAAAACGATCCTGATAAAATGGGCCATTGGATCTTAATCTTCTAAAACAAAAATAAACACTACTTCTTCGATTCATTTAGGTTTAATCCAATAATATATGGAGGAAATATAGCTTCGTATTGTAAAACTCATGCAAAACAAAACTTGTACTATGTAAACCGTTCTAAAGTGATCAATCTTTGAATTGTGGTGTATACTGTCTTTACTTTGCGTATTATCTATGTCAAAACATACCCGTCAAAAAGATAATCGAGTGGTTTTCCAACAGCGAACGACGTAAAAATGATACCAAGATTGAAAATTTCATCTTGAATGGGTCCGAAAATCGGAATTCGTGCAAGAAGAATATGTGTGGGGTTATAACCTTTAATACGCCATGTAAATTACTATATAACTGCTAAATTTATTCTCAATAAAAATAAAATTTGAATATGAATTATTATCCCTATACACTCAGCGAACTAGCAATGAAATTGCCATACAATATGCCTAGCATTGAAATGCGAAAAAAT
>SDVV010033342.1:0-11311 GCA_016164225.1 Gammarus roeselii
ACCTAAATGAATACATTGTATTTATACAACTAGACCGCGTAGCTGTAAATATTGTGTTGTGTTGCGTTGCTTTCGGAGCTGAATTTGCCCGTGTAGCCACTGACGTTGTACTAATCTTGATGCTACCTGTACGCACCAAGGTGCGTACATATCACAGTTAATGTTCTAAAAAGAATGGAAGCGGAGGTCCGTTTCGAGTAAGCGTTTTTTCTTTTGCGCACCAGCGTGAGTCTGTTATTGCTAAAACGTTCATTTTTTTCTAACGTTGAAAGCATTGTTTTGTTTTTTCCTTGCACACTTAGGCGTGCGAGCCTGCTTTAATCAATGATCGTCGAGCCCTACGGGGGAGCCTATTATGACTCGCTTGAGGCTCTGGTGGAAATGGGGATCAAATCAAATCAAATCAAAATCCAAAACATTCACAAACAAATAATCTTAAATAATAGGTGAGTGAGCACACCTCGGAAAAGGAGTCATAACAACAACATCCCCAACACGATCTGGCTCGCTTGTAAAAAATAAATCCAGAATGTTTCCGGACGAGAGAAAAGTCTGCTCCCTCACCCACTGATGCAAGCCACGAGAAGAAAAACAATCCAAAACAGTTGATCTGTCAAGTCATTTTACCGAGGGCAGGTTGAAATCCGCCAACACGACCACCTCACGACCAACACAGTGGTCACTAATCAAACTTATCAGATCAAGATTTTCCTCATCACTATATGATGGAGGTCTAAAAACAGCTTGAATCCACACATCAAGTTGAACCAGAAAAACTGCGGCTACATTTGGCAAGTCCAGATTAACCTTCTCATACTTCAGTGATTTTTTGAAAAATATACAAACACAGTGTTTTCTCACTCCAGTATGCGAATCTCATCTTATAACAGAAAACCCATGAACCGCAACAAAAGAAGAGCAAACCGAGCTTGCAAGCCAAGTCTCGCCAACCACAAACACCTCCAGCCTATTCTCTGAAATAAAGTCGATTTTGTTTGTAAGGCTATTGACATTTGCCTGGCCTATCCTCAGCAATGAAAACTGGGCGACGGACGACTGCAGAGACCCGCAACAATTGATGAACCCAACACCCGCAGCACCACTTCCGCGGCCACTCGCACCACCGCCGCGACAAACAGCAGCCCCCCTCAATGGGAACGCCACCGCGGCCACCAGAGCCGCCACCGCGGCCATCAGAGCCGCCACCGCGGCCACCAGAGCCGCCACTACGACCACCAGAGCCGCCACTACGACCACCAGAGCCGCCACCGCGGCCACCAGAACCACTCCCGCGGACACCAGAACCGTCCTGTGGACACCAGCACAAACACCGTAGCCCCCATCACGACAACCAGCAACGTTACTGCCTCCACGCCCAGCTGCACCCCGGTTTGCAGCCGCCGCCCCACCGCCAACAGCAGCCCTTCTCGCATTAATCTCCTGTCGCTGTCTGTAGGTCAAGTCCCTCTGTATGAAAACAGACTTGAACTCATCCAAAAATCGTACAATTTTGGTCATAGAGGCGGTCAAGTGGCCACCTAAATTAGATAGGTGTGGAAAAAAACATCATTCAACCCTAAGAATTAGGTCCTGCTATCTGTTTTTAACAGACCTGCTGAAGGAAACTGGGTGTCCAGCAATGGGCACATACAAGGCCCAGCAGAGAGAGACTGGCAACCCTCTGCAGTGCTCAAAAACACGGATTCCTATAGTAAAGAATTGAAAAAAAATCAAGTGACTCCCTCCGCAAGATGTGGCTACTTTTGCTGAGGTGGAAAGCACCAGCTATTGCTTTATGAAGTTGTCATCAAGTATGCATGGAATGCAAATTGTCAAACAAAATCACAGGTCGGCCTGTCTAATCTGGAAACCCAAAACTGCATTGTAGCCTCCAATACAATTGATGCACGTCTCAAACAATTTGAGGAATGTCCTACTCATAGCTATGGCCCTTCAGCTGAACAAACTTGTGAAGTACTTTCAAATCTATAGACCCATTATCTAGACTTATGCATGTGACTCCACCTCTGATCATAAGACCACTGGCTCTCCACTCAGAAAATCATCCCCACTCAAGTCCTAAAACTACAATATGAAATTAAGCATTTTCCTGATTTGACCAGTACAGCCTGTTCAAAAATTGTCCTAATGGTCCTGAACACTTGAAAATCCGCATTCAATTCAAAAGACAGACTAAACAGTTGTCCATGCACTTAACAAAAAAAATAGACTCCATTACTGACTGTTCAGTTTTAAACATCACCATGAATGGTGAAGTTATTTTACCCATCAAAATACACAAAACAAACAACCTGAGCCACACTGCTCTGAAAGACCAGCAATCTCACCCCACTCACCCTACTCTGAGAGTTCATGCTTGATTCACATTGAGAATCCTGCAAAAGCGCGAGGTGATGAGTTCATTTACTGTATGCGGACAGTGAGACAACTAATGTTACTTATATAGCTAAGAAACAATAGTTGTCTCTTGTGTGCAGCTTATCAAAGCAATTTGTCTATAGCTACACTGGAAAAATGAATGTGTTAGATAAATTAATGTTATGGGATCAATTTGTGATAGATGCCAAGGTTAAAAAATCAACAGTGATTTGTATGTATTTGTACCTCTATGCAAAATTTACTTCAAAGTGATTTTATGACTGGTTTAAATTACTCCTCAAAGGTGTATGTTAGTTTTTTTTTTACATCAAACTCTATTACAAATTGACTCCAATTTTTTTCTCTATTCATTTGCTTGTGCTCTGATAATAAAAACTATGTATATTTCTTATGAAAAACCATAAAGGTGTAATCTTGAACCAAGCCCTCATATAAAGATTTTTCGGTTCATATTCATATTTGGGGGTTCATTTGTAAAAGAAGTATATACATGATTATATGCTTCTAACAAACAATGCCTGATCATTTAACCGAGTCAACACTTTTAGCAGGTATTGTTATAGCTAGTACCACTGTGTGACTGTTCTTGGTTCCTGCAAAAAAAAAACGGGATGTTTAGGCTGTGGATCAACTTGAGAGGCGGAGGCAGAGCCTATCCAGCCTTATGTTTTAATTTAGGTTTGGGTGTGGTTTTATTACACCCAAAAGAAAAATATAGAGCATTTGAAATACAATAATGTTACCTAATCAGTAATACAACCACAACTCTAGTTTGCTAGCAGCACCTGTTTTTGTTTTTTATTTAAAAACAATTATCAGTGTTGATTTTTCTCATATCTAATAAAATAGCAGCTGTCTGGCTATTTTTCAGCAACTTTATTCACACATTTTACACATTCTATGGGAACTTGAAGACAATTTTGTCATCTGATTCCAGTCCCAAATGGAATTGTAACACCCGCTATTTTATTAGTGGCCCATTGACGTATCATCCTTATCTTTCACTATATAGAAAATTCAACATCACTTTGTCCATTTTCAAAAAAAATTATAAACTTATTCTGGCGGCACCATATGACAATTTTTGTGGCGCCTTCTGCACCTGTTGCAGTCCGGATCTCACTAAGATTGGCACATTTTAGCAACCCTCCCGTCATGAATTTTTATTTTAAGACAAATTTGTAAAGTGAACCAGATTGATGAAAATCAATCCTTTCAACTTCACAGATTCTTAGTCTTCACTCACAAATCCGGTGGATCTGCCACAACCCATGTTCATGACCAGCACGTTCCATTTCAAGATTATACAAGTTACCCTTGCACATTCCATCATGAGAAGTTGACAGTCGTACTTTCAAAGCAGGGCAGCAATCAGGCCATTGTTTTTCTAGTTCATATCCTTAATCTATCAGTGTCCTAGAACAATCCTGCAATCACGTTCCAATTTAAGGAATAATTAATGAGCAATTTGAGCACCTATTGAATCAGTGAAGACTAGTGTGTTTATCCCTACCTTTATTAGAAGAAATCAGCACCGCCTTGGCTATTTACCCGTTCTTTCTAAATCAATTATATATTGCGGCACCGCAAGTCAATCATCGCGCACCTAAGATTTGCATAGTTGGTATGACTACCCTAAAGGAGCAAGTATTTTGTTGTTTTTTTGAAAAAAAATTATAGAAAGATAGGAAATTATAATCAAAGCACTGCCAGAAGTTCAAGAAACCACTCAAAGGAAATGTAAAGGGTTGCCAAAACTTTAATCTCCCCTAAAATTTAGACTAGACATAATGGATATAAACACTCACGATTTTGTAAAGAAAGGTTGTCATGGCATGATACATTTGTGGCATCCTGACCATATGTGCTACTCCCAATACCTACAGATGTTGGAAGAACATGAAATTGTGCACCATTTGGGCATAAACACTAGTGTGGCATAGCTGCATCCATCTGACCGCCTACTATTGAATCGTCAATTTCGTTCATTACACAAGTACTTTTATGATATGTAGAGGTATACTTTGATGAACTGCAGTACACGGATACATTTTATTTGTCATTATTAAAAGCAGTTACCCTTTGTTTAGGTTAGTATCACAGAAAACAGGAACGCCTCACTCCTGACTTGTTCAACACTCCGCCATGTTGAGACTGATCCCATCGCCTACACTGGTGACGTCATAACAATAACAAACTCTGCGCGAACAGGCTGGAACTTTAGAAGGCCTTGACTGGACGTGCCACCATGCCCCTGCTGCCACCAAGTGGCTATCAGCGTGGAACACTTACTAATGGATTGCAACGTCCTTGCAGCAGCCGGACAAGCCTTCTTGAATCCCCCGTGCAACCTGCAAAGCCTACTGACTGACCTTACCTACCGGAAAAAGCTTATCGCTTTTGGAAAACATACCGGACCATAAAAAGTTGTCTAAACCCCCAGCATTTGTTCCAGCAAAGTGGTCTCTCCACCCTATAACGCACAGAGATAATGATATATTTATGTAGTTGATACGCATTAACTCATTCCGTTCCTGTACGCACCAGTATGCGTGTAATCCACAATCTTAACATATATTTAATTTAACCCTGACAAGATCAAGCTTTTCGCTCACAAGGGTGTGCGAACTTACCAGAATCAATAATGTTCGTGCCCTACCGGGCAGCCTACCATGACTTGCGTTGAGGCTGAAATCAAATCAACCCTTACCACTACCTCCCCTTTGCCCTTATCAGCGTCCTCTGTTATATGATGAGCGGCCTTTTACCACGGCGAGGAGCCTTGTACCACCAATTTAGGCCGAATCGTACATTGAAGGTCATGATCGGTCACACGCGGTCGCCATCTGATCTCCAAGAATTGGGCGTCTTTCAGACGAGCGGCCTTAGTGTCACTCCCTACATATGGACGACTTACAAATAACTACCGACATCCATGCATATTAACAATTCAAAATGAACTCCGGAAGTGTATAGACCAAGTCGGGAATTGGGCTTCCTAAAATGAATTCCGATCAGGGTTATTTTAATCTCGTCCATGGTCGAAACCTATACCCAGCCCTAACGCTGCACAACACACTCAGAATATACAAAGACTCCATTTAGTTTCTGGGTCTTTAGTGGAACCCTAAACTCACGTGGCGACCTCACATTGCAGCCCCGCAAACCCACTAACGAATGTTGACGGGAATCAACCTCTCAGTAACATTATGGAATAGTGCCGATCAGGATATTGGCACGAAGTTGTACAGAACATTATTACGTTTGAGTCTTGACTACAGAGCTGTTGTTTACTATTCAACATACTAAACGAGTCACCAACCTCTTTCAACTATTGCAAAAAATGCTATGCTCAACACAACTTGCGTTTTCCACTCCACATTCATTGCAGCATTGAATGTACTAGCTAATGAATTGCACTTGCACAATTCCTACTTCAAGACTAAGATCTTGATAATTAATTCAGCCCTCAACCACATCAAACACATTTCGGATGAACGCTTCTACAGCTAATATAAATATATATTAGCTTAATGACCTCATTTGACATCACTTGCAAGGCTGTCTGACCTTCACTCTCATACCGAATTCTTGAAATCTGCGCACTTATTTTGATGATCAACTCGCTTGCAATTGTGTAACAAATTTTATTAAATCATCCTTTCACTCTACAAATAATTTTCATTCGCCTCTCATACCTTAAAAGCAAATTGAAAATTAAAACATCCAGCTGCTACACAACAAGCAAAATCTTGAATAGCAGCACAAATTAAAAAATACTCCCACCCAACGGTGTACCTCGGCATGTTGAGTGAAGAGCACATAATCTGGGACCTGTTTGGAGGGCTTTTTGTGAATCCTTTATTCCCATTATAAAAAATCAGTGAAGAGAGGGATAAGAAGAGAAAAAATATAGTTTTAATATTTTCTTCCTAATGCATGAGCATGCACATATCACAATTAGAAACATTTATATTTTGATTAATTTACTGTTCATGCTCGTACTGAAATGCAATTCGGTAAAAATTTGTGATTTTTGGCGATTTATAGGGGAGCTCACAATGACTCACATCAGAACTCCATTGGAGAGCAACTTCTTGATCTAATCTGAATTATAAATACCTAACATTTCTCTTAATATGAGCTAAACTTGACTTCTAGTCACACTTTGGCGCTTTAGCTGCACCACTTTTTATTTTTCTCACGTGTCCCCTTACAAACTACTTCCCTTTTATAGCCAGTCAGGTACCTATCACCTGCAGCTATTTGCTTCCTAATCTGATGCAGCATGATGAACATATAAATTAGGCATTCTGCAAGTACAGCACTGAAGCTTGTTGATTGCTGTATATCAAAATTTTCATTGAGATTAGTGAATTGTAACAGTTCAATATATTTAACTCTGCTTATCAAAGTCATGACTCTATTGATCATTGGAATGAATGTTTGTTTGTTTTTATGCAATATACCTGCTAGTTTTAGCCATTTCTATCAGCAGCTATTGTAAAATCATACGAATCCTCCATACCTCTAAATCTGAACTAAAATCAGGTTTGTGTGTGAGAGGTGCACTGTGTGTGCCATGAAGACATTGCCCCCAACATGCTAGCAAGCCCTGCCATTCTATGGCAATCTACTCCACTTGTTTTCTGGTTGTAGGGAACACATTCCGTCCAAATTTGCTTAGGTTAGTTCATGTTTATCGTACCCAAGATATTTTAGACACCTCAGCAGGAACTTGACACACCTTGTAGTGAAAAAAAACAAAAGGTCAATGAAAAACATTTCAATTATCTTCTACTGCGATTCAATATTATGAAAAATTATAAATTTTCTTCTCAACAATCAGGTAAAACATGTTTGGTTGAAATAAATGTTTTTGAATTCTTTGTTCATGTTTCTTCAGTGCCGATATATTTTACAAGATAAGAGGCTAACCAACAGACTGCAACATTGTACAGAAATGATAGGAAATACTTTACATTCAGCCAGGAGTAAGTTCTTTTGAGTTATGAATTTGTTCAAGTATCAGAAATGCCTGAATACTACATGGAGGGTTAAATGCAAGAGCTTCTTGATGCAAGGCAAGCCAACTATTGGACCTGTTTACAGTCACAGTGACCCTGGTGCTGAGTATTGGACATATTTGTGGTCTGAAAGTCAGCCATGTATCAAATGTGTTGTTGCAATCTGCTAAATATTCAATATAATTTTCATGCTGGGATTCTGAGGGTTCTTTCTAGTCAAACAAAAAAGTCAGAATAAGACATATTTTCCAGAATCAGCCAAGTATTGGTCATTTTATTTTCACAGAGTCGGTCAAGTACTGGGCGTGTTGTTGCAGGGCTGGTCAATTATCAGACAAGTCAGTTGTGGCAGTTTTTATTTTGTCGTCCAATAACATTTTTGCTCTTAGCTGCAGGGCTGTTGCTGTGGTCAACCACCAACATTTTTGCCCTTGGTTGTGAGCTGTTGTACTGATGTGCAAAAATCATGGGGATATCCAGATGGGGCTGGTCATGGTGGTACCTTAGAAATGGGCAGGTTGGGAATGGACTCAAGGTACCCAGTCCTGATAGAGAGGTCAGAAATTTCATTAAAATACGGCAACAATAGACACGAATGCGTATAATACACAATTCTAGTTGATATCAATTCAACTATAAAACTACAACTAGGTAATCATAAAATGTATCCATACAAGCATTCTACACAAAAAAAATGTTGACTGCTAAAACCACTGATTAGGCTAAATAGATATGTAATTTACTTTGAAAAAGAAACTATACATACCTATACTCCACAGCTACCTCAGCTAAAAAGTATCTGCTATGAATCACTATGCACCAGTTAATGCAGCAGCTAAAAAAGGTCAGCCAATTCAGCACAGCCAACAATAGCATCAATCCACAGGTAGCAAGCAACCCTCAACTTGTTACCTGAGTGATCAATCCAAAATTAAGAACCTGGCTATTGCTCAAGCAACAGATTAACCTTAGTCACTGAAAGAAACACAAATATAATTGACCAATATGAAAATCGTTAATTGCTTGACATAACAGCTGGAGGTGATTTCACCCCAGTTAGAATTTTACCCCAAGAAGTAAAAGTAGGTTCTATCAAGTGACCAATGTTTCATTCCATCACTGATGGCAGGATGTAAAACTGATACCACTGCTCAGAATAATGACAGCCGCCACTCAACTATCCCTCTTGCAGTAGCAAGTAGGCTATTCAACTCAAACCAGCTAAATATATATTAACCCACAATGCACACATCAACGCTGAACAACATAATATAACCAATCACAGAAATTCTGGGGAACCTGATATATGGGAAATATAATAACTAGGTAAGGAAAGCACTCACATCCCAAACAAGGGACAACTAAGGGGAGAGAGAAAGAGGTATTCACATGCCCTTCAACTCAGGTCTGAGCGGCCATTCAAGTTTCCTTAGGGAGGTACAAATCGTAAAACAAATTACCCCTACTCCTCTGCTGGAGTTATCTTATTACACTGTTGCCGTTATCGGCCAATAACAGACGTGCCCTTGATTGCAGGGCTGTTGCTGTGGTCACGACTGAAGCGCGCTGTTCGGATGGTGCTGCTACTGATGGCCTTACTGCTTCTCACTATCACGTTCTGCCTCGCCATCACGGCCTTACAAAACATACCTGCTTATAGTTCTCTTACCTACACCTCCAGCACCGGCATAACATTTGCCTGCCTGCACCGCACCAACTCTCATCACCAGAGCAACTCTTACCACTGCACTGACCTTAACTTTCGACCTCTGCATAAAATTAACAAAACCATCCAGCAACCATCGCACCACTCTAAACCATACACCTCTCAACAAATCAAGCACAAGCACAAGAACAAACATGTAAACGGCAACACGCACAGGCGACGAAGCCGCTTTACCGTTATAACAAAAACACTTAAAGTGCGTAGGTCCACCTTCAGAAGCCTCTATCACTATAATATGGAGAAATTTCAAAGATTTCGGAGTAGGAAATTTTTCAGGTTTGGATTGGTTGGTGCAGCGTTGGATTTACCCTGGTTGCAACCTGGACCTTTTCTGTGTTTACCTGCTTTGTTTTATCTTACTCCTTTACATTCACTACTTTGCTCTAAACATCCTCCTATTTTACTTCTCAGATGTTTGAAGAGTATTTTCCTTGGCTCTGTTTGATTGATCCCTCAACTAATAAGAAATTATGAAATTAATTCAATGCCTCAACCCATATTTTTTCCTTGCAGATCACTACAAGTTTTTTACACTTTGTTATTTAGTTATACTATTCCATGTACAATACAACTGCTCACATTTTCTTGGCTGTGATTGTAATGATATGGTTTGTCTCAGTTGATGCAAAGTAATGAAGTCTATGGGTGACATATTCTACTATTTACTTGGATACTTACGTGTGAAATAGCTTCTACAAATTTGGTTCCTTAAGATAAGAGGTCTAGTTGTTTTTTTTGCTATAGATTAAATATTACCAAGCTGTCTTTAGCTACTGTATATTGTTAGATTGAATAGCAAGTGGCATTAGCTGAAATTGTTGGAAGCCTATTGTGTAGGCTTTTCCAAAATCAAGAACCTTGCCATTATGATATACTGTGAACAGCATAAAGACTCCAAGTGTGACTATGACTTGAGTATTTTTATATTTGCTACAAACGCATCACAAAGTAGAAAGTATGCATTTTAAAATACTCAGAGTAGCTGCTAGATAATATAGAACAAGAATTTATGAAAGTCAAACAGAGACTTAAGATGTTTTATTTCAAGGTTGTCAGCTATAGTTTGATGATTATGATATTACTAAAAGATGTGGTAGCCAGAGTTTGACAGGTAACTTTGTCATTGTTAAAATTTTGTTTGATGTAGCTGCACTTATAGCTACTATGTGGTGAAAAATACTGCAATTTGAAATTGGTTGGTAATGAGCAGATTCAAAATATTTTGAGCATGAACTTATGTAATTGAACAATTTTTGACATTAGGTTGGGTTAGGTACTAGAAAGCAATATTACCATGGCACTTTTCTCTAACTATTTGAAATATTTTGATCTTATTTTATGTGAAACATAGTTATATTATGTGGAACAATAAATGTGCTCAGGAACCGAATCATGTGAAAAATTCATTTGATCCAAAACGGATCATTTTATTCCACACTGTTTTGTGAAAATTTTTGAGTCTGCAAATTTTTGGCTGGCAACCATACATTTAATATATTCTACAATTCTACTTGCAATAGTTATTAGTTCTTTTATATTCCTATGGTAGGTAAGATTTTACAATTAAAAATTAGAAGGACAATTTTTTATCGAAAATCATCAGCGTTGCATGAGTAGTTACTTAAGGTTTGTGAAGGCTAGCAAAATTTGCTTTGATTGAAGGGACCAGCAAAGCTATTATTGCTGTCTGGCAGTTTCACTCATACCTGAACGTGCAAATTAGGCAGCCTGTGAGAGCATATGAACTGTGAATATGAGATGGCGTTTGGGTCTTTGCAAAGGGCAAAGGGCTCTTTTGCGGAGCAAATTAATATTGGTACAGAAAAAAAAAAGGTTGAGGGATAAGCTATAACGCTGAAACAAACCTGACTTTTTCAACTTGATAGGAATTTTTGATGCAGCATTTGTCTCAGCATAGCTACTGAAGGAGTTCTACAAATTAAATATATATGGAAGGAAACTTCAAATTACAATTTTATTGGTTTGTAGTCGTACAGATATACAGACACTAGGCGGCATCCCCCAGAAAGGGGGGTGGCCGACGGCAAGGCGCACCTCACACGCTCACACTCACACAACTTAGCCCTTTTGTGCTAAAGGGTCCGGCCGGTAGCCCCTCAACTTGCACTCTGGGTCCCGAATGCACCGAGGAACCGTC